>SNQJ01S0015832.1:88025-102307 GCA_010110895.2 Picea sitchensis | reverse complement strand
GGCCCTAGCCAATGGTTACATATGGAGAGTGCTGACCAGAAAAGGAGCCCTGCCCGTATCGCCATCTCGAGAAGCAGGAGTTTGGAAAAGAGGAGCCAAGGGTCTCCAACTCGCGAACTCGCGAATCATGAAACCCAAAGAATTTTTAAATGACGGGCCCATGGCATCCCTGAAAGCATTCTAGGCCATCTGATCAAAAGGGGGTACGTGGTGCGCGATTAGGCTTTATCGCCTCTTCAAGCATCGCGACTTTGAATAATGAGAATCAATCTCCTCCTAGCTGCGAGACGTGAAGCACCCAAAGTAATCAGGGGTTGGGCCCACGGTCTTGACACTCGATCGCCTGGAGAGAAAGACAGAGTTGTGCCAAAGGGCCGAATGCTGGGTTCAGCTACAGAAGGGATCATCGTTTCCTCCAGAGACCAGCGCAGGTCGACCTCGAACTTGGTCCCCGCTAAAAATAAATGAAGGTGAATGGAGGTAGTTGAAACCTCAGCTCACTCATTGAATGCAAGGCATGGGGTTCCGGTAGGAAGTCTACCCGAGAAGGTCCTGTACATCGATTTTCTCCAAAAAAAGTCACGCCGAGTTCTCATCTGACCAGAGGAAGTCTGCACATGCCATTTTGGCCTTTAATGTTTCAGCTACCTCCCCTGCAAAGGCCATGCGAAGTTAAGGAGACGTCTGACGAAGGATTTCCATCCAAAGTTTGATTGAAGAGACACTACGCCTTGGAGGGCGAGCGTGCCTCTGTTGGGAAAATCTGTCCAAGTATATGTACTCAGTTTTTGCATTTTTAAAATCATCGATGGTAGAGCAAAGCTCCTGACTGTAAAGTTTGAACATACATTCTAGCTCTTTGGTTATGCGTCTGTATGTGAGATTTCTTGTTTTATGACAGACAGTCTTTCTTATTCCATCTAAATTTTCATCTCATATTGAGAGAGTTCGTGATCGACTGATTCACACGAATTATTGCAATTATGTTATGATAAAGGATTTATTGTTGCATTATTGTATTCTCTGGTTTTCTGCGTTTGAATGTAAGAAGATCTTGCGTTTAGATGCCTTCTCCTATAGTCTGTTAGAAACCTGATGTTTATGATAGACCTTTGCATCTCTCTGATACAAGTCTTCCCCCCTACTCACCCTTACTACAACTCACTGTTTGAAGTTTATCTAAGACCTCACTCGCCCATGCATGCCTGGCCTAGTTTCGGATGTTGGAACAATATTGTTTTGAGTTAACTTCCATTCGATCACCCCTTTATAAACAAATTGTGACATAAACTGATGGGCATCGGGCTCTGCTCCTGCTGCAATCCAGGGGTGACTTCTGATGCTAATAATCCAGAGTGTTTTTCGAGGAAGATGTGTTAATGAGAGCGCAACAACTAGAGATAATTTACTCTCATTCTGGTTTACTCTACGAGATTTTTCCAGATGCACCAAGGTTAATCCTTGACAAAACCAGTCAAAGGTCTGGACCACATGCTTATGGAATTATTGGTTCAACACAAACCAATCCCGCTGATCCATTGTCAAATCAATTGCAACAATTGTCGATACAAGAGACAACGGCCAGCCAAACTACTGGTTCAACTTCTCCTCATACCCAAAAATTGGATGTACATAGTGTGAAAACAACAAACCCAAAGTCCACCCAACATCCTGATGGAAAGAAGAAACAATGGAAAAAGGGTAAGGGGGATAAGAAACCCACCAATAATGCTGGCAGGGGCGACATTGAAAAGAAGAAGTCAAAGTATCCTTGTAATCTTTGTAAGGAAGACCACCCGACCCATCAGTTCCCTCGGCTTGCGGAGGCCCATCAATTATTGGCACAACAAAAACCTGTCGTGTTAACGAACCCATTCCCACATGGGAAAAATCTAATTCAAGCCTCCTCGAGCACGGAAGGGGGCAGTCAAGGACCCCCTCCATATTCAAGTAATCCTTCGTTCGCAAACGTCTATATGATGAAAGGTGATGCTTATATAACAACTAGAGAACATGATTACGGAAAGCCAGGCACCTCTGAGAAGGGTAAAGAAGCTGAAAACCCACCTCTTCCTCTTCAGATTAAGAAGATGTTGAACGAAACAACGACATGCATCCCCAAAGGTGCGTTCAATAAATATTCTTATAGCCCAAATGCAAGGACCACCCATAGCTACTCTGTGGTGGAGGATTTATCACAAACCCCTTGTGCGATGTATGCTTTGGAAGTCCTATAAAGTTTCCCTTCCCAGAGAAAGGCCCTGTTAGCTGCCTTAGGATCTTCCGAGACTTGTAACCTGGGAACGATCATGCTTGATACCTCTGACTTAAAACCTCATCTTCCTTACCACGTCGCTTTTCAGATAGTAGTGGTTTATACCACGAAAACTTTTACCCAGAATAATTTTTGTATAGTGGTGGATGAGGGTGCCTCGACATGCGTGATGTCTTTGGTGTGTTGGAAGGCCATCGACCAACCCATTTTGTCTCCATCACCTACTCTACTTACATCTTTTGACGGTCATTATTTCTGACCACATGGGATCATCCCCTCTTTCCCCGTGCAGTTAGGGGGAAAAACCGTGTGTGTCGAAGTTGAAGTGGTTGATGTGTCCCTCGACTACAATATTTTGTTAGGCAGGAGTTGGACCTACGCTATGAAAGTAGTGGTCATGACAGTGTTCTGGGTCTTGTTGTTTCCTCACAAGGGCCAGATTGTGACCATCGATCAGTTATCCTTCTCCTGTCCTGACCCTTCATCGGGAGTCTCCACAGTCCTGATGATTGATAACTCCCAGCCTGGAATCGTCCATGTAGGGGTTGGTTTGTGCCCATCATTGATGGGTACTTTCGATTACCCGCCTCCTACTAACAATTTCCATTATATGACGACTGTCCTCGACCATCCTCAGGATGAAAATTTTCAAATCTCGTCGTTTTGCACGACATACTTTCACGATCCGTGGACCCTTCCTTCCCCATCCACTATGATGGAAGGGACAGAGAAACATGGCATGGCCATGCATTTGTCTGCGACATAAGTTGCATACTCGATCATTCAATGAGATTCTGCTGACCCCGATTCGACTCCAACACAAGAGTTAGATCCGATGCTCGATCCTATTTAGGCTCAAGGTTCCCTCACTGATACAGATTCTTTAGATTTAGTATTTCCTTTAGACGAAGCGATTATTGAGGCAATGACTAGTCCGAATAGACCCTAGGATGATCTTCATCATATATCTTACTTCCTCCCAGAGTTAATATGAATTGAAGCAGGATAATTCACTCTGACCATGAATGGAGATAAAGATTGTCCTATCAATCCTTTGGTAACACACACAGTTTATGCTGAAGGAAATATGGAAACAATAGCCGAAACGATACCTATTGACATCTCTAGAACCCCTGGCATCATGGAGAATATCTTCGTCGGAGCGGACTGCTCCCCCAAGGAGATTCAAATCTACAAATATTTATTTAAAGAATTCCGCGACGTGTTTTCCTGGTCTTACAAGGAAATGCCAGGCATAGACCCAAGAATTGTCGAACATGAAATAATGACTTATCCTGATGTCAATTCAGTCTGACAGAAGCTTCGTCTAGCCAATCCTAGGAAAGAAGCAACTATCAATGCTAAAGTAGAGAAAATACATAAATATGGTTTCATCTACCCCATCCAATTGACTCAATGGGTATCAAATCCTATGCTAGTCAATAAAAAACAAGGTACGATTCGCGTATGCACGAACATACGTGATCTGAACAAGGCCCACCCAAAAGATAATTTCCCCACGCCATTTATTGACTAGATAGTCGATGAATGTGCAAGATGCGAGTCCTTTTCGTTCATGGATGGTTTTTTGGGATACAATCAGATCCAAATAAAACCTGAAGACCAACACAAAACCACTTTCATTTGTCCATGGGGTACATTCACTTATCGTAAGATTCCTTTTGGTGTGAAAAATGCTAGAGCTACGTTTTAGTGGGCCATGTCTTTTGTTTTCCATGACCTCAAACACATAGTCGAGGCTTATCTCGATTATTTAGCATCACAATCTCACAAGAGAGATGATCATCTGGAACACCTCCGACTTATCCTTGAACGATGTCGCTATTACCGAATCCGCTTGAATCCAAACAAGTGTAGTTTTTGCATCACATCAGGTCGTCTATTAGGTTTCATCATTTCGACAACAGGGATCATGGTCGATCCTCTCAATGTTGAGGCAATAGTTCAATTTACTTCCCCATGCACCATACCTCAGCTTCAGAGTCTGCAGGGAAAAGAGAATTTTCTACAGCGTTTCATTGCAAACTATGCCGAGATCAGAAAGGGTTTTATGTGTTTATTGAAGAAGGATGTTCCTTTTCATTGGGAAAAAGCTGCTCAATGCTCTTTCACAACATTGAAAAGAGCCCTCATATCCACCCGTCTGCTTCGACTACCCAATTATAATAAAGATTTCCTATTATACTTGGCCGCTGCAGATTCGACCATCGGTATGGTCTTAGTTCAGGAGGATGATTTACTCTCAGAATACGTGATTTATTACCTGAGCCGAGGCCTAGTTGGACCGGAACTCAATTATTCCCATATTGAAAAACTTGCGTTGGCAGCAGTTCATGCCGTCTAATGGTTCCTTCATTATATCTTGTTTCGCAAGACCACCGTCATTTACATCGTGAATCCATTTCAATACATATTGACACGCTAAGTCATTGGCGGAAAAATCAGTAGATGGATAGTTATCCTCCAGGAATTTGACTTGGAATTCATTTCAGCGAAATCCAAAAAGTCGATGGTCTTCGCAGAACTCATATCAGAACTTCCGGTCGAATCAGGTGATGTTATACCTGACGAGTCGCCTATCAAAGGAGACATGTTTTTGATCACGTCTTCTGACCCCTGGTATGGAGATGTGATTGTCTATCTCCAAACCTTGAAGTGTTCTGCCTCTGCTTCTCGTGATGAGCATCGTTGTATACACTATCAGGATAAGAACTATCTCATACTCGAGGACACATTGTATCATCGAGGTGTAGACTAAATCCTTCGTCGATGTCTCACTCATGAAGAAGCAGAAATTGTGCTTAACGATTTCCACACTGGAGCATGTGGCAGTCATTTGTCTGGGTTGGAAACAACCCAGAAGATTCTACAAGCCGGTTACACTTGGCCGACATTAATCAAAGATTGTGTTGAATCGGTCAAGAAGTGCCACCCATGTCAGATCTTCTCTCAGAAGATGAGGGCGTACCCCGCTCTCATGTTTCCCATTATTACCATTGGTCCCTTCACTAAATGGTAAATTGTTTACACTACATGAAATCCCCCTTCAGCGAGGGGGCACCGCTATATCATCGTAGCAATATACTAATTCACCAAGTGGGTTAAAGCTATGCCAATGTTCAAAGATGACGGGGATACAATGACTCTCTTTTTGTTCAACCAGATAATCGCAACGTTCGGCGTCCCGAGAGAGATTGTCACTGACCATGGCAGTCACTTTCAGAACAAAATGATGACCGAGTTAACATAAAATCTTGGGTTGAGGCAGGAACATTCATCACCTTACTACCCCCAAGCGAATGGTCAGCTGAAAGCTGTAAATAAATATCTTAAAACCATTATACAACATACGATCAATTCGGCCAAGTCAAATTGGCATTTGATGTTATATTCGGCATTATGGGCTTACCGAATGTCTATTAAGACTTCAACTGGTTTCTCACCTTTTAAACTCGTTTACAGGATGGAAGCATTCTTGACTATAGAATGCCAAATCCCATCGTTAAAGTTGGCAGTACAGTTATTGCCAGATACTTCACCACTGGAAGAGTGGTTACTACACCTCAAACAACTCAATGAACAACGTCATGATGCGGCCTTGTCTAACGAGGCTCACAAACAAAAAGTGAAGTATCAGTATGATCGATCCGTTCGTCCTCGGATTTTCTCTGAAGGTGACCTTGTCCTGGTCTATGACCAAGACAAGGACCCCCTGGGGGTAGGAAAGTTCAAACCCATTTGGTTCGGACCTTTCATCGTGAAATAAGTACTACAGAAGGGTGCTTATCGTTTGGTGGACTTTGAGGGAAATGTTTTGGCGGAGCCTAGAAATGGGCTCTACCTTAAGAAGTATTACTCATAGGTGGGTTGCCTTGGGTGAATTTTTGTAATATATGTATAGTCTGTGTACTATTATTTTTTTGGTTTTTGGTTTTATGGACGTGTCGTTTTTTATGTCATCTTCTTCACTGTGGCAGATGTCAAGTGAATCAGAGGTGTTCGTTGGATTCGTGGACTGCGCTAGCCGACACACTCGAAGGCTTGCCTCCGTAGCTGGGGTGATTTTCACACCTTAGGGCCAGTTTCTATCTTCAAAAGGTATATGTTTAGGCGACACCACAAAAAATGTCGTCGAATACAACTCAATTATTGAGTTACTTCGTGACGCTTTGTCACTTGGTATCTCTCACCTCTGGGTCTATTTATATGCTCAGCTGGTTGTGTCTTAGTTAAATGGAGTATACCATGTTCATGATCCTACTCTACACTGACGATTCCTTAGGGTACGTCTCTTAGAATGAAGCTTTGATTATATTACATATTTTCATGTTCCTAGGAGATTAAATTAAGTTACAGATACTCTAGATAATCAAATATTAGATTGGCATCTTGCACATATGTAAGAAAGACACACACATGCACATGTAAATACATTTGTAAAGTAGATGTAATCCATAAGACATAAAAAGACATAAAAATCCATACATAATATCAAAAATATCAGAGTACATGGGAGGGCGCAAGCGCCTAAAAAATACGTCCAGTAGAAAGTCACAGGGCTTATGCCCTCAAAAATATACAAGTAGTGCCCTCGGCACATAAGTTGTCCAGCCTAACTAAGGACGGGGCCTGTTTGCCCTGTTATAATGATCAACGACGTTTTCCAAACGTCGAAAAAGCCAGACCCACGTCCGTGGTGCCCCCACTACATGAGGCTGCATGGATGGCGGCAGATCTTCGATCTCTGCCATAGGGACTATGCGAGTAAGTGAGGTAAAGTAATCAAGTATGAATGCCTCCACGTCTGGGTGCCAGTAATCAATCAAGGCATTCATCAGCCTAGGTTGTGCCCACATAAATGCACTCTGGAAGAACTTAAACAAGTTGCATTGAGCTAGAGAATCTACCACATCAAGGTTATCGCAACATCAAAGTCCTCATGCTCTCTCTCCCTCTAGTGAACATACATCCTGCAATTGACAAATTCAAGAGGGATTAGCCCTTGTATTCTTTAAATTTTTTCCTATGAGGGAGGGTATATGTGGGCTGTAATGTAGACAGTCACATATCCTCACATGCAGTATTTTCTCTTCATGCGAGCATATGCTGGCTGTCCTAAGACAACCCGCGTATGCGTAGGGCCGACCATTTTAAAGGTCAGCGCCCCCCAAAAAAACAAAACGAAATGCTTAAATAAAGAATGGAGATGCAAGGGGGGTTAGTATGTACATACTTGGTCCAATCGAAAGCTCGTTCCGTCCACCAAAGCTCCCATAATAAAATCTTTTGACAAAGAGGTGTTTTTGGTTCCACAATCAATTTCTCAATTAGCAATGGCGATAATGAGTTGCCAACTTCTATTTATAGAATTTATGACCCCTTTTTGTCATTTTTTGGACCCTTTTGTCATGTTTTCTAAATTGAAAATCATTTAGTATGGTTCAAGAGTTTTCTATGGATTGTTATGATAAGTGTTACTTTGGGTATTGGGAATTTTTTTGGAGATTTGGGTCTTTTTGAAGGTCCTTTGGTAAAAAGTCTTTTTTCCAACTCGTTGCATTTAAGTTGGGATTCCACCATTTTTTTCATCTTGTTTTCTTTTCTACTTTGCCATAGGATCGATCCCACCAAGTTATGACAGAGAACCATCATTGCTTCTCTAGAAGTGTCGTAATTTAGTGGTAGAGCCTACCTTAACATGGATTCCCTAGGTAGATCCTGGTTGCATTTTGGTGTCCATGCCGTCACTAACTACTTTAGGCTCGGGAGTCCTTATGAGTTTTCCCTGATCACGAGTTTGAGCCTCATTTGCATGATTTATTATCACTCTTGACCTCACCCTCGGGACTCCAAAAACAAAAAGGGTCTTCTTTTAAGCCCTTTTCAGACCATCTAAAAATGAAAATATTGCCAAGTGATCTTGTTGACCTTCACGCTCACTAAACTGAAATTTGAAGTCACGTTTGTCTAGCGGTAGTTTACCCCTTTTTCGGTCTGGACGGTTAACTGTACGAACAAAGGTATACTCTAGGAGCTTCGGTTCCCTAGAAGAGTATTCTCAGGTATGATTTTAACCCTTTTTCGGTCCCGAGGGACTAAATTTACGAAAAAGGAACCCCACTAAGTCCATAGTTAAGCTCTTTTCAGACTCCCTAAAATTGAAAAGATCACCGAGTGACCTTATTCTTTCACATTCGTTAAATTGGTCCAGAAGAACATTCCTGACGGAGTCCATAGTTAAGCTTTTTTCTGACTCCTTAAAAATGAAAAAATCACCGAGTGATCTTGTCTTTATCACACTCGTTAAAATGGTTTTGAATAGACGTCTGGTCAGTGCTATTTTACCCCTTTTTTGAGCCGACTAGACTATATTTGAAAAAGGTACCCTAGTGGAGTCTCCTTTTATGCTTTTTTCAGAATCTCTAAATATGAAAAACCATTGAGCTTACCTTCTTTGGGCTTGTTAAAATTACATCGAAGGACGTTAGCATTGTGTGTCTTATTAATCGCATTTGCATACCTGTGTCTTTGGCCTAATGTCGGCTCCGTGTTTCTCTCAACTGAACCATCTGAAGCATGCCTTATATGCAAGCCCTGTAGCACTTTTCCTTTGCATATTGACACCTTTGGCCCCTGGAGGATTTTTCGCGAGTGTCCTTTTCCTGCATATGTCCCTTTTCCCTGAGCATCCATGTGTCCCGTGCACTGGGAACTAGTATGTTTGTGACAATCGATCCTCCTTTGTAACGTAGCATTCTTTTATTCTTTAAAAAGACAAAAACAATCAAATATACCCCAAAAAGAGGAAGGGAAAAGTATTTTCTTTTCATTGGTATCACAATGAGTCACCCTTGGACAAAGCACATACTTTCGTTTGTTCGTCAAGCCCTGGGATTTAATATGAACTTAGGAAGTTATTCTCGCTACATAGAGCTGTGTCCTCCTCCGTTTGGTTATTCTTTCAAACATATGGAGAGTTTGTGGTGCCTCCTGCATCATGAACTTATGTCAAAATATCATGCTCCCTGAGTCTCATTTTTTGTCGTGCTATTGTCCAAGGGAAGTTATTACCACACTTGAGTCGGCCCCCTCTGTAGATTGTCTCTTACCCCCATGCCCGTAATCCCAATCAAGTCTTTGTTCGAAATCCATGAAGCCCTCAACTTGATCATCAAAATCCTCTAGTCCGTTCCTGACAAGCCATCGAAGACCTCTGGGTAGTGAAGTTGTACACTCATATTACACTCCTACCCGATTTGTGAATATTTTGAAGCTGTTGCTCGAGCTCTGAAGGCCTCATCTTTATCCATCAGGCCTTATTCTCTTCTTGAAGATGGATAATATGCATGTATATCTTTTTGATTTCGAGATGTATATCCATTGTGTATTTCTCTCGGCTACACTTTATATTGTTATATGACATGGATCTACAATGTATTTGATTGGTAGCCATGATTTTATTTCATTCTGAGCATGGGTATGCCCGCCTCAGTGAGACAATTGTTATTTTGCAGATGGCACCTCCCAAATTCTGGTTCATGGGCTCAGTTGTTTGGTATGTTAGTGAAGATTGATAATTTATTTCAGCGATTAGATGCTCTTCTGACCTCACACATTAGGGGGCATCTTCTATAACCCTAAATTACACCATACATGCTTACCTGACATCAGGCCATATCATTTGACTTCTTTGTCAATCCACTACTGAACAACTTCTTAAAAAACACTCTTTTTGAAGGCATACGCGCCCTCAACTCCTTTATTCACATGATGTAGACTTGTACCTTTGGAAAATTGTGTAGAAGACTTGAAGACATTGGTTTATAGTCACAACTTTCCTGAGATATTGCTACCTTTTCATTGGACTAGTACCTGTGTGACTTTAGTGATCATGGCAGATCAAATTGTACTCCATTGTATACATATATCTTTAGATTGATTTTGAGAATGGTTTTATTGGGCCTTGTTGATGACTATGATAGCCTTTGGCATGTAACCACATTTGTTTTTTCTTATTCATGGCCATGGACTGTTGTTTGGTATATTTTCACATGGATCTGCAGTGTAATGCAAATTGGCAGCCATGTATGCAAAGACAATACATATTGTAATGAGAAACTATTTCTTCCAGTTGGGTCCCCATTACTCCAGTTATGGGTCTTATAATGTATTTCTTCCATCACAGATACTCCTCTGACCTCACACATTAGGGGGCATTTGTTATAACAAGATTTTCCTCACCCTATGAAATCTTGCATAGAGGGCCTTTTTCCATTTCCCTATGCAGACTTGAAATCCCTTTTTGCAAATCCCAGAGATAAAAATATTATTTTTCCACATATATGTGCCCTGCCTATATTACAACATATGTATACACAGGTTGCACCACTACAACCCGCATACATCGAGAAATGTGCCCAAAATTAAAAAATTGTGTCGAGTTTCCATGTCACGTCACGAGATCAATGATCCTTGGCCTTCCATATACTAGAAACGTTCTGAATCATCCCTTCAATTCCACTTGAAGGCTATAAATGGGTCAAATCCGAGCTATGGAAAAAAGGAGAAAGAATTCAACTTTGAGAGCAAATTTACTCTGGAGAAATTATTCACTTCCCATTGAGTCTGCATCCCTTTGTCCTTTAAGTCTGAACACATTTTTCAGCCCCCAAGATCTTCCCTTATTGATTGATAACTTAATTGTCTCTCTTATATGAGCTTGCCTTTGGTGGAGGATTGAAGTGGTGGAGGCCCAGCTTGAAGGAACTTAGTTTCTCGGTTTCGAACCGTGCCGACACAAAAGTTTGTAACTCATTCACTTCTGTTGATTATATCTTAATAGAAATACTCTTTTCTCGTCCAATTAATATCTCACAAATATTTAAATTGTTATTCCATGGGTGTATTTGTTATGAATGTTGATGGATTATGTTGTTGAATGTGCTAACAATATATATTATCACCATATTCTTGCGTTGCTTGGTTGTTGAGGACTAGTTGCAGGTATATTGCTTTGGGTTAAGCGCTCAATGGTGGACTTCATCGAAATTCTGGATGAGGTAGGCCTCTTATCTTGTCTTGTTATCATATTTGTTTATATAACATACTTGAGATTAGATTTGATTTTTGTAGTCATTTCCGTTTGTTGTGGTTTACCCCTAGCCATAGAGATATTTTCCTTGTAACAACAGTAGGTATTGCTTCATGAGGTAACAAGTCCATTCTCATGGTAAGTGTCACTTTAATAATTGAAGCATTTGGGCATGTTGCAAAGGGTCCTTTCTTGATTATAGAATGTTTTCTTGGAAATTATACATTTTTCCTTATCTCACCTTGGTGGTTGACATAATTTCCTGGTAAGTGGGTCACCCTCAGGAAAAGGGTTTCTACTGGGGGATATCCTTGAAGGGTCATTGTAGAATTCTCGCTCATACTCACCACTTTTCACACCTCTTCCCCTCTGTTTCCTCATATTTTGGGTTTGAGGGTTCATTGACCCCAAGACAGGCTTGTACCTCATTTCATGGGAAGAAGGGGCTAAAGGCCCAGAGGTGTTGTATCTAGAAAAAGTCAAAAGTCATAAATTATCCTTGTATATGCTCACCCTAAGGTCCTGAGAGAAATGCAATGCTTCTCCATAAAAAAATGAAGGAACTTAAAAAAGAAAATGATTAACAAAGGTCTCGCTTGATGGGGGAATGCATTGTGTTGTCTTTTAATTTCCAATGCATGTGGCACTTAATGTGTTCTAACTTCAATTGGCATTGAGGTACTCTTTTAATTTCCATTTCACATAGCACTCAATGTTCAGACTACAAAAAATGAAAGGAAAATAAAGTTCTTGGAAAAACATTTTATTGCAAACGAAGGGATGAAACACACTCTCCACAAAGGTACCCATAAATGAAACAATATGATCCCTTGATATGTCAGGAACCCCATGCCCAAAATTGCTACCCCCATCCACCTCATATTCACTTCATGACCTAGAGAGGGTCTTCTTAGGAAACATTCCTTGACTTGGGGATTGGATTTGCCAATAGGGAACCGTGACAACCCTCCCATACCTAAATTTGGCAAAGTTTATAAGGTCTTTGAGCATTTGTTTAGTTTGAAAAGAGGGGATTTAATGCACATGTTTGGATGGTTATTTGATTAAATGTGGCTTAATTGGCATGATACATGTGACTTGTGGACCCTTGGAGGGTGTATTTGTTTGTCTTTGTAGGACCTTTCTCGATGAAAGACATTCATGAAGGGATTAAACCACTTGTACCTTCATAGGGGCTTGAAAGGCCATAGATTATATGATGTGACCCACTCATTGGAGGTTTGAGATGATGAAAGTTGCACCTTGAGAGATGTCCCTGGCACATGATGAAGACCTGGAACCATGAATAAAGGGTGACATCACCTTCTTATGCCCTCACATCCCTCTTAGAGAGCTTGACGTCGCACATTTGGGAGGATGCTTGGTCATTTTAGTGCACTTGGTGGTTTTGTCGGTTTGAAGCCCCACCTTATTACTTCATTTGGAGATGACATGGAGTCTTCCTAGCATGACCTCTTCGCCTTAGGAGGCTTATCTTCACACATTCCACCTTGGAGGAGAGTTTTATGGGTTTATGTTCCATCATTTTATTATTTTGGGTCATTTTCTATCCTATGTGGGAAAAAGAACAAATTGATTTGCTAATTAAGCATTGTAACTTAGGTTTTAGGCCTAAAATCATGGATTTACTTGTAAAGTGGACACACATGACTTGGGTTTTCCTCATATAAATATGAGACAAGTCATTTGTCACAAATCATAACTCATCACTTGATAATTCCCTCTTGGATTGAAATTTCGACCCTCTTTGACAATTCACTCTCTCTTCTTTCTTGCCATTATGGATGCTACACTTGTTTATTGGTGGAATAAAGGATATAGAATTCTCTTGGATGCTTATTCTTGGAAAATTGTTGGAATTTCCTTGATAAGTAATGGTTTTGTATGCTATCTCTTGGATTCTGTAAGGAATTTCTACAATTTTGTATTTTTCTTCTTAAATTCAAGGTTATACTATCAAACCCTAGGAAGAGTATAAGGGGATACACCCTCTAACAAGGATTTTTCTTCCATTTTCATTGAAAGGCCTCAATGATTGCTACAAGTAAGAGGATTTACACCCTTGTATCAATACCTTTCTAGGGTTTATTGTTAGGGTCCTAACCCACACATAGGTAGATCAATATATTCAGATGTAATAAAGGTCAATATTAATAAGGCCTTTCAATAAATAGAATAAGGCGGATGTAAGAAGACCTAATAGAAGCTTCCACTTCTAGAAGGATCTTCCTCTAGATGCTTCTCTTGATATACATATTTAGTATAAATAAGGGTCGAGGGTATGAAAACCCTAGCTTGGATATTATTGTAACAAAGCATTGCTCGACTAGAGGTTGCCCCCTTGAAGAGGCCTGTGAACATTTCTTTCTGAATCAAAGTGTTATTTTTGTTGTTGTTCTTATATCATTTCTATGTTATTGTGGAGATCATGCTGGTTATATTACTGCTATTCTGCCATTTCTAGCATTTTATTTCAATTCTGCATACTTTTTATATCTGGTATATTACATTTATCTTCTCTAGGGAGTAAGAGGTTTTACACCCCTAGAATATTATCAAACCCTAGTTGAACTTGGATTTCTAAGATAGACTATTTGGAGGTTTTATGTATCAGAGCACTTTCCTTGGTAGAAATTGTGAGAATTTGTTTTTCAAGGTAGAGACGTATTCTGATGTCTTTAATCCACAGAGATTTGTCGTTACGTGCATAAACCCATAGTTGAGGGATTCATACACGCAAGAAATACAAGTGGTTCTTAAGCGCACATCTGTTGGCCACCCTTGTAACCCCTGTTGGTACCCCTTCGAGTGGTAGCACATCAAACAACACCTGTGTACGGATCAACCTAGATTTCCCGAAGCCCTCTTTAGATA
>SNQJ01S0015832.1:70672-87975 GCA_010110895.2 Picea sitchensis | reverse complement strand
GGGAAGATACTCTCTAGTACCTGGGTAGTTGGGTAGTACGGCTAAGGGTACGGTCTATCCTCCTTAGTTAGTGCCCTGAGATATTGGGTCGAGTACTACTGTTGGACCCCGCACATATATCAGAGAGCTATAGCATAGGGAAAACCCTTGTTTATAGAACCCTTGAATACCCAACCTTTGGGGGACAGAAACATAAACAAATTAAAACAGACAAGATCTATTGTCGCGCAACTCTGTTCGAGTTGCCAAGTAAATACACATTTCTTTTTGGTTAAGCATTTGGGGATTTCATCACTGCAATATTCTTCAGACCAGAGTATAACTCTGCAGGTGTAAAAAAAAAAAAAAAGTCTGGAATTTTTTTCACCATTATTTGAGACCTAGACCATTAGATTCATCTCTTTGCCCTTATCACATTCATCCATATCATTTTTCAGCAAAATTTTTGACCCCGCCCGCCCCTTTTCAGTTCACCCATCCTCATGGCCCATACCCATAGCCAAGACCTAGAAGCTCGCTTCAACACCTTGCAATCTAGTTTCCTCGAGACCCAAAAAGAAGTGAAACAACTCAGTGTTATTGTTGCCTCCATCGATTCATCCATCAATACAACCATAAATACAACCATGCAGTCCTCAATGGAGGAAGTCAAACAAGAAATGACCACCCAACTTGAATCTATCTTTGCATCACTCTGCACCAAACTAAAGATCCCTATAGATGACCCTTTCTCTGATGCACCTCCAAAGACTGAAGGTGAACATTCCTCCCATTCCCATACCTTTCAGCCCCATCAATTTCAACGTGACCTACACCTTCTGTGGGTGCATGTGACCAAATTTACTGGCTCGGACCCCACTGGTTGGGTCACCCAAATGGAACATTATTTCTCTTTATACGACATTACAGATGACTTGGCCAAACTCCAGTATGGTGTTCTCCATCTAGATCAAGAACGTTGGCAATGGTGGCAATGTAGAAAAACTTCCCGTCAAGGGTATATTGCTTAGACCCAATTTGTGACTGAGCTTTATGAACGCTTTGACACTAACACCAACCATTTGGGCCGTTTGACAAAGTTGAAACAATCAGGAACAGTAGAAGACTTCATAGCTTCCTTTGAGCGCCTGGCTTTTCGAATAGAGGGCATGACTGATGCTTTCTTTCGAGAGTGTTTTATCAGTGGCCTCAAGGAGGATATTTGGGCCCATGTCCTCATGGCTCGACCTTCGAGTTGGGTGGAGGCTACTAAGAAAGCTAAAGAAGCACATTAGGTTGCATCCTCCCAAAACCATAAACCCTCCTTTATCCCTCACCCTAAACTCGTAAATCCCACTACTCCCTCTGCCCCATTAAAGATCCAAAAATTGACCAGGGATGAAATGGCTAAACGCCAACTCAAAGGCCTTTGCTATAATTGTGATGAAAAATATTTCTTGGGCCACAAGTGTAAGGAACAAGATCTTTTTATGGCCATATCTGAGGATATTTCGGAAGAGGATGTTTAAACTCCCCTTGTGCATGAGTCACTTGAAATCACTGACATCACCCCTCCCTCAGACCCTCCCAAAGTGGAACCAATTATTTCCCTCAATGCTCTCACTGGCTTCTCCACCCCCCAAACCCTCAAGTTAATCGGTTACATCAAGCATCGGAAGGTCATCATTCTGGTTGATAGTGGAAGCACCCATAATTTTATTCATCGCCACATTGCCCAAGAAACTCATTGCTACATCCATGCCATCAACAATTTCTGAATCATGATTGCCAATGGTGGTTCCATGAAATGTGGAGGGCGCTGTGAAAATGTGCATCTCCAAATCGGTGACTACCACCTAAAATCCCATATGTTTTCTATCAACATGGGCGGTTGTGACATTGTGTTGGGTGCATACTGGCTAAGGACTTTGGGTCCCATTCTCATGGATTTTAAGGCATTAACCATGCAATTCTACCAGGAAGGCCACCAATATAAATTCCAAGGCATCACAACTGGTTCACCTGAGGTCATTAGTTCCCATCGCATGGAAAATCTACTCAAAAAAGTTCATTCTGGTGTCATTGCCCAACTCCATGCCATACAAGCAATAGAGACACCCCCGGTGCTGGAAGACCTCCAAGCCCTCCTTTCTAAACACCAAATGGTATTTTCCACTCCCCAAGGAATCCCTCCTTCCCGCGGTGTTCATGATCATTCCATTTCCCTTGTACCTGGAAGCCTTCCTCCCAATATCCGTCCGTATCGCCACCCCTTTTCACAAAAAAATGAAATTGAGAAAATGGTCCAGGAACTCCTTACTGCAGGCATTATCCACCCTAGTAGAAGCCCTTACTCTTCTCCTGTCGTCATGGTCATGAAGGAAGAAGGTTCTTGGAGAATGTGTCATGACTTCTGTGCCCTCAACAAGCTAACCATTAAAGACAAATTTCCCATTCCTGTCATTGATGACCTCTTGGATGAATTGAGTGGCACCCAATTCTTTACTAAACTTGATCTTCGCTCAGGATATCACCAGATACGTATGAAGGAGGCAGACATTCCCAAGACAACCTTTCGAACTCATGAGGGCCACTATGAGTTTTTGGTCATGCCCTTTGGCTTGTGTAATGCCCCCTCCACCTTCCAAAGCCTCATGAATCATGTCTTCCGTCCTTTTCTATGTCATTTTGTATTAGTTTTCTTTGATGATATCCTAATCTATAAAAAAACCTGGACAGACCATTTTACTCATGTGGATCGAGTTCTCCATCTACTCTCTCAGCACAAACTTTTCTTGAAACAGTCTAAATGTTCTTTTGGTGCCTCAAAAGTAGAATACTTGGGTCATCTGGTTGGCAAGGATGGCATCAGGGTGGATCTGAAAAAGATTGAAGCTATGCAAGACTGGCCGCACCCAAAGACTCTCAAAATCTTGCGTGGATTTCTGGGCTTAACAGGGTATTATCGCAAGTTTGTTAAGAATTGTGGCAAGATTGCAACACCTCTCACGTCTCTCCTCAAAAAGAACTCTTTCACTTGGACTCTAGTCGCTTCTCAAGCTTTTTCAAACCTTGAAGACGACCTTGTGCATCACTCCGGTTCTGGCCCTTCCTGATTTCACAAAGAACTTTGTGTTGGAATGTGATGCCTTAGGGAAAGGAATCGGTGTTGTCCTTATGCAAGAGGGTTGACCTTTGGCCTTCACCAACAGGAAACTATATGAAAGGAATCTGGGCAAACCCATCTATGAAAACAAAATGTTGGCTATTCTACATGCCGTTGATCTGTGGCGCCCTTATCTCTTGGGGCAATGTTTCCAAATTAAGATAGACCATCAAAGCCTCAAGTACTTTCTGAAACAATGAATTTCCTCCCCGGAGCAACAAAAATGGGTGACTAATCTCTTTGGATATGATTATGAGATCATTTACAAGAAGGGAAAAGACAATGTGGTGGCGGATGCACTGTTCCAAAAATATGAAGAGGAAGGATCCCTTTTTTCTCTTTCCTTCATTGTACCAGATTGGCTCTAAGCTGTGCGCCAGGAATGGCTACAAGATCCTAAAAGTTCGCATCTGATCCAACAATTGTAGACCAATGCTCCATCTCCCCCAAGGTACTCTTGGCTCCAGGATGAGCTTCGATACAAAGGCCGTTTGTATTTAAGTAAACACTCAAATTTTAAGTCCACGGTACTTTCTGAGCTTCATGCTACACCCATAGTAGGGCACTCCCGGTTCACCAAAACCTATGACAGATTCAAACGTTCTTTCTTTTGGGATGGTATGAAACATGACATTTGTAATTTTGTCGCTAAATGTGAGGTGTGTCAATGCAACAAGGGAGAAATAGTGAAATCTACGGGCACACTACAACTGCTCCCGATTCCACCTGCTATTTGAAAGGATATCTCTATGGAATTTATTACCGTCTTACCCAAATAGGGAAATAAATCAGTCATAATGGTGGTTGTGGATCGCCTTTCCAAGTATTCTCATTTCTACGCTCTTCAACACCCATTTACTGCATCCACGGTGGCTCAAATTTTCATGGACCAGTTCTTCAAGCTTCATGGCATGCCACACTCTATTGTTTCTGATCATGACACAACTTTCACAAGCAATTTTTGGCAAGAACTGTTAAGGCTAAAGGGCAACCAATTGCATCTAAGCACAACTTATCATCCCCAGACTGATGGTCAAACGGAAGTTGTCAACAAGTATTTGGAAACATATCTAAGGTGTTTTTCCTCTGAAAAGAAAAATCAGTGGGCTCAATGGTTACCCCTAACTGAATGGTGGTACAACACTTCCTACCATACATCTACACACATGACTCCTTTTGAAGTGGTATATGGACAGAAGCCACCTTCAATTCTCTCATACTTACCAGGTACCTCGAAGGTCCAGGTGGTTGACCAAACACTTACAGTTCAAGAGGATATTCTTCGTACCCTTAAAGAGAACTTGGTCATGGCACATAATCACATGAAGCAATAGGCAGATCAAGTTCACTATGAACGTCAATTTGCAGAAGGGGATTAGGTGTTTCTGCGACTGCAACCATACAAGAAAACTTCCCTCAAGTCCAAGTAGTGTCATAAGCTAATGCCCAAATTTTATGGTCCTTATATAGTTCTCAAGCGTGTGGGACAAGTCGCCTATCAGTTAGCTCTGCCTAGTCAGTCAAAGCTACATCCTATTTTTCATGTTTCATGCTTAAAGAAGGTGATTGGAACTAGGTGCCAAATTCAAACCATCCTTCCCGAGTTAGCTGAAGAAGGATCCATTTGGCTACAGCCAGAAGCAATTTTGGACCAGCGTGAGCATCGCCTGTGTCAGCGAACCATCAAGGAAGTGCTAGTCCAGTGGAAAGATACAAATCCAGCAGATGCCACTTGGGAACTAGCTACCATTCTACAACATTTTCGACATCTCAAGCCTTGAGGACAAGGTTTTTTTTAAGGGGGAAGACATGTTAGGGTCCTAACCCACACATAGGTAGATCAATATATTCAGATGTAATAAAGGTCAATATTAATAAGGCCTTTCAATAAAATAGAATAAGGCGGATGTAAGAAGACCTAATAGAAGCTTCCACTTCTAGAAGGATCTTCCTCTAGATGCTTCTCTTGATAGACATATTTAGTATAAATAAGGGTCGAGGGTATGAAAACCCTAGCTTGGATATTATTGTAACAGAGCGCTGCTCGACTGGAGGTTGCCCCCTCGAAGAGGCATGTGAACATTGCTTTATGAATCAAAGTGTTATTTCTGTTGTTGTTCTTATATCATTTTTGTGCTATTGTGGAGATTATGCTGGTTATATTACTGTTATTCTGCCATTTCTAGCATTTTATTTCTGTTTTGCATACTTTTTATATCTGGTATATTACATTTATCTTCTCTAGGGAGTAAGAGGGTTTACACCCCTAGAATAATATCAAACCCTAGTTGAACTTGGATTTCTAAGATAGACTATTTGGAGGTTTTATGTCTTTTAGGGATTTATAAGGGTTTAATTTACAAAGAAACATTTTATTCTCCTTTTTTTCTAGGTTATTGTCTAAGTAGGAGACTCCATTAACTCAATAGATAAGGAACTAATTGTGTTGGAGATTGTATATTATTGCATTGATAAATGTGAAATTTGAGAGATTGAATTGTTCAAGTTTGGATCTGAATCTTACATGCTTTAGGATCTCTTGTGCTCAAAGGGTGTATTGATTGGCTAAGTGATTGTGTTGTTGTAATAAAAATTAATCTATATCCATTAGGGTTGCAACAAACTTTCTCTCTCATACTCTTTTTCCACTTTTCTGCCACTAAAAATTACTTGTAAGTTGTGATAATTGTTCTATCGATAATAAGCTATTGATTGGGTGGTTTAATTGCTAATTTAAGTGGTTAGAACATTTTTTTGTAGGAAAATTTCTCTAAATCCATTAGGCTGTCACAAATACTTGAAGATAACACTCTTTGACAATCCTCCTTTGTTATCAAAATCTTGTTTTAAATATTGGAAGATTGTTTACTAATTGCTACCATTTTTATCCAATATCATATACACAATGTTTATGGTTTAATTTGCAGCTATTATAACTCCTTTGTTGCTGATATATCACAATTGTGTGTTGAAATTTTTTGGACAACAAGCATACTCATTTCATCATATATTGTCTTGGTTTTGGTTGTCTAACATTTGTTTTTCACGTATTCTTCATTGGAAACTTTCCCTTGATTGATACTCATCCTCCATAAATCCCCTAGAACCTTTCATTGTGACCTATAGGGGTGCTCCATTCTTCTTCTTGGCTTCTTCTTTGCAACCCCCCTAGGGTCACCCGGGAAGCCTCTCTTGTGTTGGAATTGTCCATCACTAAAATGAGGGGGATATCTATTGAGGTGATAGTGATAGGTGTCCCTAGTTGTGTCTCACATTTTTTTCTTGGGTTGGGATTTTCCCAAGCTGCAAACTATGTGATAACACTGCTAAAGACAAATCCGACCCAATGCTTGGCCCAAGAGTTTACCAAATTCCTTTCTTCTATGGAAACTCTTACATAGGTCAAATTGGCATATCATTCAAAACCCATCTTAAAGAGAATATATTTGATACCACCCACAACTGTATCTCCAAATCAGCGATCACCGAACACTCCTTTAAATCCAAGCACCTCATTCATTTTGACCAAACCAAAATTCTTTCCTCAACCCATTATTACTCCTCACGCCTCATTCAAGAAGATCTGAAAATTGAAAAACATCACAATAATTTTAATCACGAAGATGGTTACAAACTTAGCCAATCCTGGAAGCTCATCATTCATCACCTTGAGCATTAGGCTTTGTTTTCATTCACTTTATTGTCTCCTTCATTTCCTTCCTCTCCATCCTTTCGCTTCTATTCTTGGCCTCACAATCTATCTGTTCCCTTTAGCGTCATCATTTTTTTGAAGCCTCCTTTCATCTTTGTTTTCTTTTTACCTCTTTCAGTTTAAGTATTTTACTTTATTATCATTACTATTATCCTTTATTAACATTATTACTAAATCTTGTTCACTTTTTATTACCTTATTTTTATTATGAACAACTTTCTATACTTCTTTATTTTCAACACCTATTAATACTCTATTGCCTCCTCAACTTAATTTCCTTTGACAACATTTTTTCTTTTCTTATCTACCCATTTAATGTTGTATCTATTCCTATCTCATGCGTTAATAATTGCTCTAATCTTGGCCTCACAATCTTTCTGGTTCCCATTAATATCATCATCTCACTATAGCCACCTTATAGCTTTGTTTTCAATTTTAATCATTTTTCTTTATTATTATTATTATTATTAACAACATTATTAAATTATATCTTATCTTCACTTTTTAACTCTTTCACTTTATTATCATTAATATTATATTTTATTAACAATATTATCAAATTTAAAAGAATTTTGATCATTCTATTATTAATCTATCTATCTTAATTACTTTATTTTTTTCATTATTTTCAAAAAACCTTCAATACTATATTCATTTTCTTATATCATTATTTAATATCATCGATTAATTTACTATCTTTTTTAATATTTGAGCTCAACGATTATTTTTTCCTATCTCCTATCCTCAATGGCCATTTTCCATATTTCCTCTTTAAATACAAACCTTAGCACTTGTTTTAAACATGGTAGCTTCAAGTGTCCCTGATGATGGGTGGAGTGTCCATTTGAAACATTGGAGGTTTCAAAACCTAATATACAATTTTTATCCAAAAAAAACATCTAACATCTTGTGTGAAGTTTGAAGAGGTTGTTCTGTGAGATTTATCTATTGGATTTTGTATTAATATGACTCACGTTGTATGTTGTGTTTGGATTTTGTACTTTGAATTTGGTCTTCATGATGCCTCTTGGACCACATGAGCCCCCTCCTTGATGATGATTGCACATGGTTGATGACACTTGGATATTTTGGAGGTTGATGTATGGGCTATTACCCCATGTGTATGGAGGATGTATCCACCACTTTGAGGGAGGTCGTTTGTCATTCCTAGAAGGATGTTGGAGGATTTGATGACATGGATTCAATTATAGGACCTCTTAGAATGTGTGGACATGATATTGAGTTCATTAGTGATGGTACCTTTTACCTTTTGAGGATGTTTGTACTTTTCTTGAGGACATTGCACTTGGATCGATGACGTGGTATTTCTCCATGTATGATAACACCCTTTGGATATGGGACATTATATTTGGATGATAAGATGTTTCCCTAGGAACATGGACATCCCACCTTGATGATTATTGGACTCCCTTGATGAGACATTTGGGTTCTCCTTGAGATGACATGACACTTTTGATTATGTCACACCCTTTGGAGGGTTAGAGGCACCCTTAGAGATGCAATGTTGCATGTTGTTAAGGAAATGTTTCACCTTTTGAGCCATCTTTTCACCATTATGGAGTGAGTTGTCCTCCTTTTAGGCCACATGTCTGAGATTTGAGCACTATTATATGGGTCAATTTCACATTTGAGTTTCTTTACTTCATCTTAGAGGCATATTTGGGGGTCTTAGAGACCTATCCACTTTGTATCATGGATTATTTATATATTTTTTCCTTATCTCTGGGGCTTATGAAAGATAAAGGAATTATTTTATGTTATTAGGGTTTGTATTGTGTGAGAAGGGTGCTATATATATGATATAAATAAGAGAAGCACTTCTCACTTTCAAATCATTGCTACTTGTGGAGATTTACTTCTACTTGCCTCTTTTAGGAAGAATGCTATGGATGGTTAACTAGGACAATTTATTTGGGAGCTAATGTTTGTGTGTCTTGTCAGGAGAATTGTACATTCATAATTCCGATACATTCAATCATTAGTCCCAGGTTTTAATCTTACGAAGTGTAAAGAAAAATATATGAAAAAATAATTCATGGAGTGCTTCTAACTATGAAATCAACTCACCAATCATCACAAACCTATTGAAAAATTTGTAAACAAAAAGTAATCGAATTGAATTTGAGATGTCATCCAATATTGATTAATATCCACTGTGAGCTCTTAAGGTAGAAATGCAAGTCAATCATATGTAATTCTGATTAGGCCTGACAATACTCTAAGAGTCCCACTTTTAACAGATTTAATCAATACTCATGAATGCACCTTTATAAACTAAATATAAAAAAAAATTAAATGTGATCATGGATCCCTGAGAAAAATACTATCCAGTTGTGGACTAGTAAGTATAACTCCAGGTTAGCATATATGGCTAACAATACTATGAAAGTATCTTCTATAGCTGATATTGACTTAGACATGCATGAAACAAACCTATTTAATTCAACACATGATTTAAATACAAATTATATAATTGTAGAGAATAAAACTAAAATCAAATCACTAAAACAACATGATGCAGGAATCATAAGCTACATATGTTGCAAGAACTATACTACAAGTGTTGCAGGAACTAGGCTACATAAATCCAATGTCTGCAAGATCGAACAACATATTTGTAAAAACAACTTATAACAATACCATCATGCATCTAAGGTTGAATCGACACACCATACATTACTTATAGTCACACACACAAAGGGAAATGTTTATGAGATGAAGGGAGGCCTTCCTCCTCTCAGATACACACCTATAAACCTATGAAAAACTCAAAATCACAAGGACTTACAAGACATAGGAAATTGGCCTTCAATTAATTCAAGGAAATATACATCAATGTCTGATCCCATGCTCCTTATTATTTTTCCAACCCTCGTTCCTCTATGATTTTTCCATAGTTATAGAGTTTACATTTAGTAACCCTATGATACTATGTTGTAGAGCTAGTTACAATGATATCATTACGGGATTACAACAAAAGAACTTCCTTAGCTATATTCAAACAAGAACTTACATCAAAATAATGATAGTAAAAATATGGTATATCATATCAAGAAGTTTCATGATCGAAGGCATGAAATTGCTTCCAAAAACATCACCTATTGTAGAGTTGCTTTGACCAGATCCATTTTCAAGCCAACAATTAATCTTAGATTTTGGTCTAAGTTGGACACATGATACCATATTTTCATGTTTTCTTGTTGAACACACATTCCCTTTTTAGTCTATGAAGTCCATAGGTGGTTGAATCAACAAAGGTGTTGCAAGACTGTGACTGTTGCAAGAAGATTTGATCCTGTAACTTCATAGACCATGACAATTTAATATTCAATTTACTCAAAATAAATGAAGAAATTATGACTATGGATGAATATTGTTACCTTTATGCTTGAGATGTTATTTCTGAGAAAAAACATGAGATAATAGGTTTATATAGGGCATTAGGACAAGGTATTGCAGGAAAAGCGGCTAAAAATGGGGTCTTTGGGTAGTTCCAAAACTGTCAAAACACGTAATCCACATCTCTCCCACGTCTGATGGATTACATGTCCTCATGCAAATAAAACCAGGACCTTTGCAAAACTGATGAATTCAAAATTGAAAAAAATTCTACCCACATCTACTTAGTGGTTGTATGGGCTTGCACCTCTAGACCATAGTTTGTAGATTGGAGGCTTCGAAGTATGACTTGAAGCCTACGGTTTCTTTCCCTAAGTCTACTGGCTCTTCCAAACCATTTTTTAACCAACTTCTCAGACTTCTTGTGACTTTCCTTGAGCTATTTAATTTCTTCATGTAACCTGTGTTTAGCATTCCTCAATAACACATTCTCATTATTAATAAATCCTCCCATAAAAAACAGTTCTTTAACAATTTGTTGCAATTTATTAATCCTCTTTTTCTATTTGGTCGACGGTATGTAGGAAAAATTCCACCCTTCATCTTTAAGCTCCTCTGCATCAGGATGCGATTCATTGTCTTGTCCTATAGGGGCTACATCCTTCAAATTTTCATCTCCTTCCCTGTGGAGCGATGAGATTTATTGCAGTTCTCCATGGGTATCCTTTCCCAACTTGTTCTTTAGTAAATCCACGATGTCATGTTGTTCATCCATGGTCTAATTCGTCTTAGGAATTTTCATGGTCTGGATCCTTGTCACTTTAGGTTGTGGAGGTGAATTTAAGGTCTTCCTTTTATTCCCTCATTTCTTGACTTCTCCTATTATTTGGACATATTCGTCCTCTTTCTTAGGTTCCTGAGTATCTTTATGCTCTAATGCTTCCTCATTTTTAGCCTCAAGTTCCCAAACAACTGCATGCTCAAACTCCTTTTCATCTTCAGCCTCGATATCCTATGCAATTGTGGGCTTGGTTTTCCTTTTTTGTCTGGTCTACTGCTTCAACCCTTATCCTACAAAGTTTCCTCCAACAATATATAAATTCATGGCTAGAAAATGTCTGGAGTCATATTGCCTTTTTTTCAACTCTTCCACGATTAGGATTTGAATAAGGCCATAGTGGAATAGATTATGCTCCACATTTGTTGTTCTTTTTTGAGCTGTTAGTGCCATCTTAGAGAGTGACATTTGTAAAAAATATGGAAAATTTAAAATTTGTCCTTTGAAATTCCTTAAAAGTCGAATATGAAACAAAAATTCCAACCCAAAACACCCCTCATAGGTATTATATTTATGTGGTATGTAGAGGAGATCACGATCCCTTTTCTTAAGCCATTGTTGTGGTAGTCCCTTCACTCAATTGGGTTTGTAGTCCATTGTGAGAAAATATGTATACATCTGCTTATCTGTAGGCTAGTTCTTGAACTATTTATCTCCATCTTGAGGAAGATTCGTGGCCACTGCAATCGAATCCTATGTCATATGGAACTCAAGATCCCAAGGCATGCTCGCTCTCCATCGAAGCTTTGCACAAATGTTGTTTTTACCTTGATGTTATTCCTGTTATAGTGCAAGTTTTAGGTTGGGAAAATACCAACCCAACCACAAAACAAGTGCTACAACTTTGGAATCCTACACCCAATGTCACCTCGATGTAGGTCCCACACTTCAAGGGTGACTAGGTCACTCTAGGGAGGTGATCCCAGTGACCCTAAGGGGATTGAGATGGATATGGATGGAAATGGAAGAGAATCCCATAGAGGTCAATTCTAAGTGGAATAAATGGTAGGGAGATATGCCTTGCAAGTCAATTAATTGATGCCCCACATGTATAGTACTTCTCCGGATGATTGTACCTTCCTGAGACACAAGAAAAGACACTTTGCAATGATATATGTTAGTTGAATCAGAAAGTTAAGATTTCTGTCCCTATTTTGTAGAATTATATAACAGTATATATCAGCAATCAAAATATCTTATAAGCTGCTCAATAAGTTCTAGATATCAAGTAGAAAATACAAGAGGAAGACTAGTTAAACTCAAGATGAAAAGCCAATATTATAGCACAAAAAATAAGGCCATTGTAAATACTTGTCTATAGAAAATTATATCAGACTTATGGCTGTAATATTCTATGTATTAAAGAAATAAAATCAGCCACTGAAATCCCCTCAAAATTTTCCAAAAAGTGCCCTATGCCAAGGAGAGTAAGTGTGCAAACTTTGAGCAAAATCCAATGGTTGATAAGAGAGTTATTCAAGCAAATGAGTTAAGGTTTATACAACCCTAATGGTTGAAGATGCAATTTTGTAACAACATAAAGAAGTATCCCCTTGATGGGGAATCCCTAGTGAATCTGAGGTGCCTAAGGAACAAGAAGTACAATCCACTTTGCAAGAAGTAAAAATGACCGAAATTCACGTTTCCCAGTGCGATATTTTATTTCTCCAATGCAATAATAAATGATTAGTTCCTTTACTATTGGGTTAATGGGGTCATGAAAAGAAAAAGCTAAAGAAGGTCCCTCCTTGGGGGTGTAAGCCCTTTTACTTCCCAAGGAAAGTTTTTCTAGCTAGGTTTTAAGTTAAGAGGGTGTATTCCCTTATACTTCTCTTTGCAAACCCTAGTGAAATCAATGAGATGAAGCATAAAATGATGAAGGCTATGGTGGGGGTGTATGTCCTTATACTTCCCACCTAGATCCTATCATAACAATAATTGACTTGAAAAAATGATAGAATAATAGTGAAAGACCATACCAAGATCAAGATAAATGCAAAGATAATCCACCATAAGAGCTATAAAGCATCATCCAAAGCTAGCACTAGACCTCCTCCATCAACCATTCATAAACATAGCCATAAACAAGTGCACAAGAGAATGAAAGAGCCAAGTGTGGTGCAAATTTCAGACCAAGTCCTCTCACAAGAGGGAGAGTTATTGTTTAAAATGAGATCTTATTATCTCTATTTATACAAAATGTAGCTAACATAGTTTGTCCATAAATTAAGGAGTAAACCACAAGATTAGGGGTCAACAACCCTAATCTTGCCCCCTTAACAAAGTAATATTAAACAATCACTTGCAAATCATTTGGAAAGTGAGATTTGGGATAGGCCGTACAAGTCATCATCAAGGCCTTCCAAGTTTGATCTCTCTCATCTGGCATGCATGCCCCTCACATCGAACCTGTGGGCTTGTAGCCCCATGGAATCCTAAGCTAGGCTTGTTCTCCCTAAACTGTCCACCAACTAGGTCCTACAAAGACAAATGAGCATGCCCTCCAAGCATATCAAGTCATAACATCATGATAAGTGAATCTAATCAATAAATAATCCATCTAATAATGTGCATCAAATATTACTATATCAAGCAATTAAAAACTCAAAGACACTATGCGACTTGTCAAGATTGAATATGGGAGGGTTGACTAGGTGTCCTATTGGGTAGATCTTTCCCTATATCAAGGAGAGCTTCCAAGAGATCCCTCTCTAAGCCATGTAAAGTGGATGAAGTGGTTGGGGTCAAGACTCAATGGGAATAGGGCTCATGACATACCAGGGATTGTAGTGTCTCATTCATGGGCACCTTTGTAGAGGGTGTGTGGTACCTTCATTCACAATGCACTTTTTCCAAGCCCATCAATTTCCTTTTATCTTTATTTCTTTATTTTATTTCAATATAGCATAAGGAGAGGTTGAAGGTCACTGCCCTGGCATGGTGAACAGGTGATGGCAATGTAACCAACAAACAACTAATGGAAATGAGAAGGTTGGCTTGTGATGAGACCCCCTTTTTCTCAGCCATGCAACTGAGAGCCATTGCCCTGGTTTGGTGACAAGATGATGACAATGTCATAACACTATATATCAATGGACATGATAGGTCGACTCGTGATGAGACCTCCTATCCTTCAACTAACCTTTCAAGCATTCTTTATTATATTGTGGATCCTCTTTATTCAAAGATAAGCGTTTTATTGTTTTCTTGGGATCCCTGGGTGAAGCATCCAGAAGGTTCATGTTGGGATCCAATTTGTCATACTTTTTGCCATACAAATGCACTCATCATTACACCTTCTTGCCACATTTCGTCCATAATATATCCATAATTACACCATAAACCTCCATTATCTCATGTTATTCATCATATGTGGTTAATACATAATTTTCCATACTTTTAGTGATTAAAAGGATGATTATACAATAGTTTTTCTGATGATGGTTTAATATGATGTTTCTATGTCCAAAAAATGTGTTCCCGCACTGGAATTCATCTGGTACCCACACTAGAGGTCATCCAATACTCACAGTCCAAGTCATCCAGTACTAGAAGGTTCTACAGTCATCCAATACCTGCACAGTCATCCGGTACTCACACTCCATGTCATCCGGTACCCACACTCCATGTCATACGATACTCACACTCCATATCATATGGTACTCGCAATTCATCTAATATGGTACTAGAATGTTCCAAAAACCATCCGGTACCAGAATGATCTAGGTCATCCGGTACCAACATCAACAACCGTCCGATACTGGATTATAGTCGAAAATTTGGCATGCTTCTAGAGGAAAATCGGGGACATGGGTTTTGTCTAGAACGATGTCTACATGTAGATAGGTGTGTCATAATTCAACCAGTTCACATGTGTCGACCTCCATATTAGGGGGAATGAATCTTCCAAAATTACTAAAAATATCAAATTGCCAAATTGTGCCTTGATTTTCGTACAGATGGTATCATATCTAGAAATTCAAAGATATGGGTTTTGTCTAAAATATGGAAAATTGAGTTGAATCAGCTGTTTTTAAAAATTTGAATTGGTTTGGAAGATATGGGTGGATCCCTAACTCACATCTGCCCAAATTAAAATAAAACCCAGATTTTTGTGATTCATTCCAAAAATTGTAAAATTGGTTTTAACCAAAATATGAGTTTGGGGAATTTGGTTTTATCCACTCCTCCATGGATTTGTTGTATAAATAAGAGTCTCATAGGGATGAGGAAAGATCCATTACATTATCATTCATCATTAGAATAGAGAGAACTCAATGTGATCTTCTTAATGTAATTTCTGAATTTGAATAAATAAAAGAATTGAAGTTTTGGTGTACATGAGCATTCAAGGGGACTGATTTTATTTTGGCAACAATTACGAGTTGAGAAGGGCCCCTCAAGTTGGTAAGAATTTTTCTATTTGTACTTGGTTAGTTGGCATTTTTACTTTGATTTTCTGTATTATTTCAATTTTCGTAACAGATTTGAACTCAATTAGCTGCATTTCCATATTTCCAATTTAGTCTTATGAATTTGAATTTAGTAAAAGAAATCAAGTTGATTAGATACTCGGGATAAATTATTATTTGTGAGCAATTCCATTTCATTTATGCAATTTTATCGATTGTTCCATTTATTCATATAATTGTTGTTTTAAATCTGCTTTGTTACTCTGTTTTACAAGCACTCTATTGTACAATAACATTTATGTATTAGTTTGTATGTGTGTATAAAAAAATCAAAAGAAACAAAACAAAAAAAAAAACATTCATCCATTTATTTGCAACCTCATCTCACTTGCATGAATTGATTAAGGCCATACCCTTCTACCATATTTATATGATCTATTCCATATTTATCAACACTCTTTCCATTAATAAAATATATATCCTCTGTCAATGAAATACACTCATATCAAACTTGAAATTATATATAGGTATTGATTGAAGAAGGTATTTCACTTCATTCCATCATTGATTCTTTATGAAGGATATTTTCCTTTAAGTCAGTCATCTAAACCATGGAGAATCAAAGTCACTTTCAACCCATTCTTTCATCTCTTCTACGCTTCTTTCTGTTTTAAGAATCTATGTGTTTTACAAGAATCATTTTATGCATACAATCCTCAAATATAGAAATAAACACCACCTCTCTCCTCATTCATCTTCTTGAATGTTCATTATATACTTGTTCGTCATTCTTAAATTTAAAATTCAGAGTATATTTGCAGCATATTCTCCTTTATCATTGTTTTAAGTGGATGGTGTGTTGACATAAAGAATGATTCCTGAGTTAAAAACTTGATTGCATTTTTTAGTTATTGTGAGTTTCATTTGTAGATTACTTTAATTACCTTTTGATTTAATTTAATTTAATTTAATTTTGTTTTGGTTTTCTCATAGCTTAATGACCTTTTATTTCTCATCCCTTGTGTTCCTGCACCCATATTTCAACTCTTTCATTTCCTTCACTTTGTTCAAGACTAGTTTAACATTTTTTATTCCTGCACTAGTTTAGCATTTTCATTCCTTGCACTTTAATTTCACATATATTCAATCACCAACGGATAGATTACAGGTCTAACTCATGAGATATGGCCTTCTTGGGTTGGAATTCTTCCTAAGGTTCTAGTCTCTATCGTGAATTTCATTTCCATTTGCTTGTTTCTTTTATTGCATTTAAGTGTGGATCCACTATAGGAAATAATCGTTGAAGGACAAAAAACTTAAGTTATCTACTCACGATTAATCACACGAACATCACCCCTAGTGCATGAAATACTATAAACCTTTATAAAACTAAGTTTTTCCTACGTCCCAATGATGAATCCTTAGTGTTAATTTCATGTAGTGTGGGTTCAAAGATTGTTTTACCGACTTTAGATTAATCTAGACTAGGCTCTGATCTTGCGTTTCATGCGCCTGCACCTCAAAGATTACGAGCCCCGGTTGATAATTTAATGTGTGACTTAATAGTGCATATATTTATCCCCACATTTTTGGCGTCGTTTCCGGGGATATTCTAAAGGGATTAGAGCATAGGTAAGTTACTTTTATTTCTCCAAAGCCTTGATTGTTCCTTTCATGCAATTGTGTTTATTTTCATGCAAGTGTGTTTACTTTCATGAAAGTGTGGTATGAGTTTAAGGATGACCTAAGGGCGGAGAGAACACGGTAAGACATGAGGAAAGATCCCATGCATCCAATTTAGTTGGGTTGCTCCAAAGTTAGGTTGTAATTTTCCTT
>SNQJ01S0015832.1:50980-70662 GCA_010110895.2 Picea sitchensis | reverse complement strand
GCCACCCTAGTAGGACTATTGTTTGATCTGGCTATTGTGATCACGCTTTTGATTTTTGGCAGGGTGAAACCTCTCGCCCACCTCTCGTCTTAAGGTTTTTATTAATAGGTATGTCTCTTTTGGCCATTCTTGAATTCACTCTAGTTACGAAATATTTTTTGGCTCAGTTGTGTGGGTTTGTGTTTGTCCTGAGTACTGCAATTGTGTGGAATTTTGGGTTTAGAATGAAAAATGGATGATTCTTCTTATAATTGCTTTGAGTTCATCGGATTTGGTGGTCTTCCTGGGTGGTAGTTTTTGGTTACCACTACGTTTGGTTAAAGGGTTCTTAAATCATGGTTGGATGGTTGTCTTTGTGATTCTTGGGTTTAATTAGAGCCTTGTTTTCATGTTCGACCCTATCAAGGAACTGCCTCCCGTTCACAAGCGTCATAGCCCTCCCTGTGCATACGCCTGCAACTTCAAATTTTCACTATAGTTGGTGCCTTTCCTCCTGTGATGGATACTGTGAAAACCCTTAACCCTCCAGACTGGAGCTGCATAGGGAGTCTTTCGATCCTGCTAAGTTGTTCCTGATTATTGTGTTCTATGACTTCAAATGTGGGCTCACCCGTTGGTTGTATGGCGATCGTGTGGTTTTGGTTTTTCGTCATTGCCTCTGTGATAAATTATGAACCTTACATTGCTAGTTTTCATTTATAAAGCTCACAATTCACCCTTCTGTTATTAAGGAAACTCAGTTGTTTTTAAATGGAAAGGCCTCTACCATGTCGATTAGATGCATGGTTATGTACAGATACCACGACTTGTTCGATTGATTGTTTTTTTACCACATTGGTGAATTGTTGGTTGATGTACAATCACTAGTTGGCACTTGTGGTGATTTGGTTGATGGTTGACATGGGTTACGAACGCTTAGGGTTTCTCACATAGGTCGTGTTCTGTGTGTGGTGTTTTGAAAATATAACATGAGGCATGATAACTATGTTCTCTCTGGGGCCGAATGATAAGTGAACTGGGTAGCTATCAAAGACATATACACAACATCCTTCATTGGTTGAATAACCTGAGTATGCACAACTTAGTTAAATCGTGATGCGACTTAAACGAACTAACCACTTAGTAATATACACAGTCTTTGCATGATAAGTTGAGTTATTGACATGACTGGTGTTTGTTGTGATAAGTTGAACTGTTGTATTGTGGTGTTTGGTTGGTTGTGCTCTGTTTGTAGTATGGATAGTTGGTTCTTATAATCAATAATATCGTCAGAGTTCTTGTTTTAAGCATGTTGTTTATTGAAATCGACCACTGTTGATGACAATCATGATGGGTATTTGGCTCGGATTTTAAGGCGCATTGAGATGTCCTGTTTTACAGTGGCATGGTTACATTGCCTTGGAATTTTTTCCCCTGCATAGCATGTGTCAAAGTGTTGGTTGTTGGTTGTATAGTAAATTGTCATTTCAGACATGGCATGGGAGGTTTTTGTTGTTTTGGTCTTGATTATTTTACTGCGTATATGTATGGGAACGAATATCATTACAAATCTTGATTGGATCTATTACATAAATAGTGAATTCATTGTTATCTTTGGAAACACTACTTTGAAATATAGATGTGGATTTGGGAAATGTATGACAGTGATGGATGTTAATAATTACGGATTGGGAATGAGTGTTGTTGTTGACTTTTATAAAGTGTAGAACGTGCGAATAAAGGAAACAAAACCTCTTACAGATTGTGTGAATTACTTATGTTTTGTAATGATTGTGGGATGTTAATGGACAATGAAATTAGGCAAATACACATGGATTTTACTCAGTCATCTGATTGTTGGTTGATGCATATTTTTATTACTACAAAATATGTTATGGATTGCTTGATTAATCTCATGAACAATAAACATTCCCCCCCGCGCATTATCTCATTTTCCGCTAATTACAACCCCCTCACATATCCCATATTCATTTTGTTCACCCCCTGTTCTCATGTTGATTACAGCTAAGAGGATTTTCGTGTTAAGTGGATGAAGTGGCAGTGTCTTGAGTGGATTGCAGTGAGGTTTTATTTGGTTGATTTACAGTTGATTGTTGTTATCATTGAGCAGTGACCATTTCTTCTCCCCTTTCATTATATCATATTTTCGCCCAATAAAAAACCCAAATGTTTCCCAAAACACTGTTTCACCCCCCTGCTCGTTGATTAACGTTAAAACAATTTGTATGGATTGGATTGCATAAGCCTGATACATTCTGAGCCAAATCTATTTCATATTTTTAAGGAGTTATCATGCATGGTTATTTAAAAATACTATTTGCTAATCGTTAACATATGCAGGATGAGATTTTTCAATTGGGGAAGCCACGAACAAGGAAACAGAGGTAGAGGTAACTGGAACTGAGGGCCAAGAAGGCCCAGGTTTTCTATACATTTTGACATTTATTCAGAAGATCTTGGCAAAATGTTTCATGCATGATTCTTTGATTGGATTGGGCAGGGAATAGTCTGACCTAGGCCTGAAAGGCCTCCTTTCCAACCCCCGCAAGCCCCTGACATCCCTGTGCCTTCTCATGTCTCTTTACAGCTTGAAGTCCTTGAAAATGACGGGTGGTAGGAGATTGTTCACCCGACAGTATCCCAACACCGTGGCTGGCCCAACTTGACCTTGCCTGCTCCTCCACCCTTGAACCCCATTGTCCAAGCTGCCCCTAACTACTCGTCAGTGAAATCCTCCCATGTTAGTAAGAGATTGAAGACTGAAGCCCACCATGCATTTGATAAAGGAAAATCTATTGCTTCCCCTTCCTCACCCTCTGATGAATCTGACAAATCCATGTCTTCATGGATGCATTTGAGGGATGATTGGTCCCATGTGATCAGTGATATAAAGCTTAAAGGCTCTGCCTAGCCCAAGGCAAATTCAGGAAAGTTAAGAGCTGACATCAACAACCAAGGAAGGGTTGCATCACAGACTAGAAAATATGGCTTTTGAATTTTATGTTATTTATTGTTTTATGACAGTGGACTTCAGGTATTTTGGACAACATGTTTTATTTTGGATATATTAGTATTATTTTTGAAATAATTTCAATTTTCATGAGCTAAAATTTCCAAAAGTAAATATGTTGATGGGAGGCACAAGGAGGGTGTTTTCCTATTGTTATGATTGTTATGTTTGTTATGAACTAAAGGGAGTCACAAGGGGTCCCACCTACTAGTTATTATTTATTATGACCCTTATTATAATTATTACTAGCCCCCCCCTACCTAAAGTTAGTTGATTCTTTTAATTAACTTAACTAATGAGTTGGTTTAACTACTCCAACCAATTCTAACTTATTAAAGGCAAGATGAAGGGGAGGAACATGGGAGAGAAAAGAAAAAGCATGCTAAGGTTTTCTCATTGATCTATGTTGAGATAGTTCAGTTTTCATTCATTCACATATTCATCATAGCCTAATTCTCTTTTGTGATAGCAGGGTCTTATTGTAGACAACAATATTCAAGGATGAATCAAACCATTCAAACACTTGTTCTTTAGAGGTGTTGATCTATCTTTGATAGTCTGTGTAGAATTGTCTGTTTGTGAATTAATTTTCATGACTGATAAAGGCTATTGTGCAGAGTTGAGTGGGTAGGAATCTGTGGCAAGCTGATCCAAATTTTAGAGTTCAATTTTGGTTTTTTGTCAGAGGTCCTTTTGTATGTTCTATCGGGGATTTCTAAGTTTGACTTTGGTCCAATATTTCTTTGTGAAGTTTTGTAAAGACAATGACTCTTTGGTGAATTGGAATGAAATAAAGGGTTACTTTATGTCTCATATATCTTGAGTATCATCTTGGTGTCTTTACTTATGTTCTTACATTTATTTCATCAACTGATATGTTCAGAAAAATACATAAAAAGTGAATTTCCAGCAAGCATTTTTTGATAAAAGACTATCCTAAGAACTTGTAATTAATACTTGTGAGTTAGGATATATATTTTTGTTGTCTATAAACATAGGGTGATATTCCCGTCTACTTTACTTTAGCCAAGTAAAGTCTGAAAATTCTTGAGTAAGATCAACTCATATCTTTTCCTCAACATTTATTTGGCGAACATACTAGGGTGATCTTCGATATCTCTCTGGTTAAATTTTATACTTGATTTTCATTGATAGATCTTTCTTTTTCTGATTTTGATTACTTGACTATTTTTCTATTCATGATTGTTCCTGTTGCAAAACAACCCAATCCTGAGCCCGGTCTCCAAGACCAAACCAACATTGCTTTGAACCTGTTTCATACTATTTTAGACACTGCTAGGACCCGTGCTGAGTTTATCCGTTCTTGGGAAACAATTGAAAGAGATATTAGTATTCAAGAACAATTGGAAGCTAGGCATAGGCATCCTAGAAATCAGCAGTAACCTTTTGTTCCTTCAGTTTTGGCCTTTCTTTTGTTCCTTCAGTTTTGGCCTTTCTTTCATGTCCTTAGATTCTTGTGCTTCTAGAAGAAGAAGAGGCTGGTCACCTGAAATCAATCCTACTACTGAAATAGGAAGAAGAAACGTTGTGTTATCTTCCCAACAAAGTGCTCTAAGGAGAACTTTATCTGATTCATCTAGCTCATATTTATTTTCCTCACCTATCATTCACAATATGGCATCTAGTGGTGGCTCTGGTGGCACTGGAAATGCTCCATCTTCCCAATCTTCATCTTCATTAGTGATTGGTAGCTTGTACAACCACCATATCCCTGTCCAATCTACAATAAACCCCACCAAAGTCATTAAAAAGTATGGTCTTTTTCAATTTGAAGAATATGCCACAACCACACCATGGCATGTGTCCTCTCCTCTTAACCTAGCACCTGCTACTCGCCCACTTCCGAAGTTTAAGGAGAATTTGCCTAAGTTTTCAAGAAATAACACTGTCAGTACCAATGAACACATAGTGGCATTTTCTAATGCTTTTCATAACATATGGGCCAACGACAATGATACTTGCATGCGCTTATTCGTCAATTCCTTGGAAGGGAAGGCTGCAGACGACGTTTTTAACCTTTCTTCTAGGATTTTGTCTACCTAGGAGGAATTGATATACTGGTTCAGATCCACTTACGGGAAATCCAAAATCCATGATGAGAAGTTAAGGGAGTACAATAACGTCACTTACAAAGATGGTGAGACCATTAGGTATTTCAACTTGCATTTCACCAAGTTATATAATCAAATCCCTGAACTTATCCGCCCTCAGAACCAAGCCACCTTCATGCATTACTACAATGCATTTCCTTCTCCTTACCGTCATAGGATTTAATAAAAGGCCATTGATAATCTCGGTTCCGCTCTGCACACTTGTTCGGAGTACGAAGAACAACTTGAATGAACTGGTCTACCCCAGGGAGAATTAGTTAGACAGACAAACATGTTCGCTCTCTTACAGCTAGTACAAGATATGAATAATCATATGATAGAATTTGAGCGGAAGGGTACTATATCCTCTCCCACCCCTGGAGCTTCATCCTCTTCTGCACCTCCTTTTAGAAATCCAGTTGAAAATAATTTTCAGCCCAAGACTATCCTGCCTAGGAGTTGGTGTAACTTTTGTGAGGAAAACCATGACGAAACCACATGTGAGGTAAGGAAGAGTGCCAGAGACAAGATCTTTGGTAAAAGACCAGAAGCCACTATCATTGTCCTAGATTTTTCCGAGCCAGAATATGTCATGGTTATCAATACCAGAAACAAAGCCTATGCCCCAAAAGTCAAGTTTGACCCTCCTCACAGTTCTTCTAGCCTGAGATCATCCTCAACCGCTGCTGTGCCCCAGGTTCCTAAAATCCCTGAGAGTAAAAGAATCACTCCTTCCCCCCCCCTCTTCCAAATAAAACATCTTGGATAAATTGGCTAACATCAAAGAAGATGCAACCCTCCTAGACATGGTTTCCATCCCTAAACAACAAATGCATCTGAAACAATTCATGGAAGGAAAGGCTTTCGTTGTCGCCAATCTTTTTGAAGAGGTAAGCGAAGAGGATTCTTTTGTAAATAAAGTAGGTGTACATAACTTTATATACCCTATAAAAAATACCCCCTTTTATATTTATGTAAATATCATGGATAAAATCGCCCATTGTTGCCTCATTAATGATGGTTTAGGCCCAAGTATTATGTCAAAGATTATTATGGAATATCTAGGCTTATCTTCTACAAACGAAAACGCTTGAAGCATGATTTCATATAATAGTCTACAACAAACAACCATAGGAGAGATTAAGGATGTAACCTGTTAGCACAAGATTGGTTAAGGTGCCTATATGGATTTTGAGTTTTTGCTAAGTGCTAGCTTCACCCAGTGGTAAAAGGCACTACCTATGGTACAATCAAGGCACTTAATTGAAATAGTTTTGTCATCATGAAAGACTACAAATTTCTCTGCACACTTTCAAGATTGAAGGAATGGAATTTTTGGAAATGCTACCTAATTTTCACACAGGCACAATGTAAGTGGCGCTACCTACAGGGGCGGCGTAATATTCTGGTAGAATACGAATTGTGCAGAGTTATTTTACCAATTTTGAGTCATTAAATTGAAACTTGGATTTTGAACAATTAAAAATGTATTTTTTAAAACTGGAGGAGGTTTTTGTTCATAACATGCCAAATAACAAAAACCTCTCTCATTTTTTCAAAATGTGCTTTGGTTTGAGATATATTGGATATAGAAGTAGGCGTTGTGTACTCTGCACAATGGCGCTGCGTACTAATTTCCTGTAGCGGTCACGGTTTTGATATTCTCCTTATTGGGAGGTTGCCACATGTCAAGGAGGGTTTGAATGGATTCTCAAAGATTAGTTAGATATAAAGGGACACTTGCACCTAATATTTATCTCCAACAAAGGCCTCATGCATGAGGTGGAAACAATTTATTAATGACTTCCAACAAATTCTTGAAAATCAACAGTTTGTTGGATTTTTGTCTCTTTGACTGTTGCCACGTATCTCCAAGGCTTAGAAACCAATGGAGGATATGGGATTCGACATACTTATGTTATTTGGATGTTATTTTCTATTTAAGGAAGGAGAGATCTCTTGGAGAAAAAGGGGATTCATGAGCAAGAGAGATGAGAGAGTTGTACGAGGCACTTTGCCTGTGATCATTGTAACCCTGAGGGGATTTTGTTTTTGTAAACATTTTTGTTATTGAAGGTTCATGATATATGTGTTATTAGATTGTATCTCTTGTTTTATTTCCCAATTTGTCTTCTTACTTGAATGAATTGTACACCTTGAGGATCATGGTTGCCTTTGATTAATGGATTCTTGAGCATTTGAGGATCTGATGTATTTTTCCTATTAGTCACTGTTTATATTCAAGTACCTTGAATTCATTTATGTAGAGAGGATCTCTGCCTTATGTATGTTCTTCTTTGTGTTATATTTTTCTTCCTCTATTCAATAAACCTTTATCTGATATGCATATTGATTGCATTTAATGACCAGGGTGTTTGCTTGAATCCATAGCCCAATGGTCCATCATTTATTTATAGCAGCTTACTGTCCTTCCCCTTCCTTGTTTTCTTATTCTTAATCCACAAAACAAATCAACAATTTTTATTTATTTTTTAGCAATATTACTCTCATTTGCAACCGGGAGTGACTCTTGGAGTGCTAACATAACCTTGGTTTTATGTGTTCATTCTGAGATAAGGAAAACCCTCAACATTCAGGTGATTGATATGCCTGCAAGCAATTATTCAATTATCTTGGAGAGATATTGGCAAGCCTTACCAGGTGGATACCTCTCACTCGATGGGACACATTTATCCGTTCCTTGGAATATGAAGAATACCATGTTCCTTAGAGAAGGAATAATTTCACCCTACATAGAGAGTGTTCCACAAACTAGCGTAAACTATATCGAAAAATACCTAGGAGTGTATTCCATATTCGCTGAAGAGGATAATATTCCTCTGGAGAGAATTGATTTAGAGGATGAATTGTGGTGTATGCACTTCGATGGTTCACACTCAAATGGGGGTAACGGGGCTGGTATTATCTTGGTTTCCCCTGCAGGAAAGATCCATAATCTGTCATACAGGTTGGAGTTCGCCTTCTCAAACAATGCCGCTGAATTAGAAGCTTTTCTATTAGGCATTGAGAACGCCCTTAATCTTGGTTTTGGTCACCTTTCGGTTTTCGAAAATTCTGAGATTGTTTTGAACTTGATACATAAGAAATGCTTTCCTAGCAACAAGATGATGGAAAAATATTCCCAAACTATTTGGGAACTTGTCTCGAATCTCCTATATTTTAACATCACTCATGTCAGGAAGGAGTTGAATTCAATAGTTGATCGATTAGCTGCCTTCACAGCCTCTCCTACTCAACAAATCTTACCTCACTGGCTTGATTGTGCTTTCCAATCTCAGCATCATCCATACATTTTTGAGAATGAAGAATTCTGGAAGGCCATCCCTAACAATGAAAGAAATTGTGTTGTCATTCAAAATGAACCTCTCAAGCATGAGGAGATTATATCTATAGAAAATAATAAAATTATTGAAGGCTTGACTCCTCTCGAGGGTTTGTTTTCCTTGAGTGTTGTAAGCAACAAAGAAAAACAAGAATAAGAGGCGTTATAGCTGAAGGTGGTTGAAGCCATCTCCATGAAAGTTATGACACCTGGATCTTCAACGAACATTAAAATATATATCCAGGGTTATGATAAGGAAGAGATGAGTTCTGTTGAGTTAATTGGTGGATTTCAAAAGGTTTTTGCTTGGTTTAATTTGGTTCTTTGTGGTTTTGATCCAGGTCTTGTTCATCATGTCATGAAACTAGCTAGGAAGAAACAAAGACTTGTTAACTCTCCACTGAAAGCAACCTTTCGTAGGGAGTCGAGGAATTTATCAAGGACTGAAATGATTTTTTTAGTCCACCCTAAATGGGTTTCCAAATGGGAACCTACTTCGAAAACCATTGATGAAATTAGAACCTGCATTAGTCTTCGAATTTTTAGACAAGAAATTATGAGAAATACTTTCCCCCTATCATCATGAAAAGATTTCTGCAAATGGTTGTGGAGTTACACTTGGAGCCCTTACTTGACAGTTTGTTTGGTTACAATGAAACCAAGGTAAAAGGGGCAAATATTCACAAAACCAATTTTATTACAAATTGCAATACTACGTCTTACAATTTCCTCCCTTTTCGCATATTTCATACCAATATCGCCTTAAGAAGGCCTATACACACAACTTTCGAGGAATTGCTCAGTCTCCATGTTTATCTTGATGATTTAATTGTATGTGTCAAAAGGATGATAGTTATGTTGGAGTGTCGAGTGTTGGGTCATTTCCATATTACTTTTGTCTTGGACACTAACTTGAAAATTTTAAATGAATTACAGAGACAATGGTTTTCTTACAACACTAAGAGTCCTTGCTTGAAGTATTGCGAAGAACCAGTGTGAAAAGTTTTTTTTGCTGATTGGATCTTTCTGTATACTAGTAGCTTAGGTTTGTTTTCAAATTTTTTTTCTTCCTTTTTCTGCCTTACGATGCTTTGATTTCTGCTTTCTAAGTTGAATTTTTTTTGCTACGTTTTATTTCTATCTTTTACTATTGTTGTTTTGATTTCTGCATTATTATTTCTGTTGCAATTTTGTCTTTATCATATTTTGGTCATTGGCCAGGTTATATTGTTGGATCAATTCTACCATAGTGACACTCCTGCAAAGCACTGTTAGTCAATAATAATCAATCTTGCACAACTGCTATGATATCTCCGCTGAAGGGCCCTAGAATTTGTTACATATTTCCGCTGCTATCTTACGAGGAATTGGTTGTTTCTCGCTTCTTCTTGCCATTTCTTCACCCATCGAGATCTTAAGAGAAAATCTGTAAGTCTTCTTCTTTTAGGATTAAGAGCATATTACTGTCAAATGATTATGCATACAATGATTAAACCCCTCATACTTAACACTTTTCATGAGTTATTCTTAAATTTCCGATCATCTTTCCATTAAATCCACTCACTTCCCCCTGTTTCATAATCTTTCGAGTCACGTATTACTGAGATTATTGTTCTTGGTCTATGAAACCATGAGTTCTGAGTTCCAATCTGTTGAAAACAAATTTTCCTGTGGAATCACCAGTTTGTTGACAATTGAAAGTGTCAACGTAATTTCACCTGCAAAGTGTTGCTAAAGCCTATTATTATATAAGACTAAATAATGCTAGTAGGTGGGACCCTCTTGAACTTTTGAAGATCATGTCTGTTCATTTTTATAGTGATGAGCTACAAGGGTTTGAACGATTGATGAGAATATGGTTGTCATTAGTTAAGATTTGAGATGTTGTTCTTTCATGATACTACAACTTGCTATTCATTTATGGTATTTGTTCTTCTCGCACCTGCACAACAAAATGTTAGTGAAAATTGCATAAAGGCATTTTGAGGAAAAGAAAAATATTATATCTAATGCAAAAGAGGCCTAGCTTTGTGATACTATGTGCATGAAAATGCTTGTTGATAGTGGTTAAGCCCTAACTAACAAGAAAATGGCTATGAAATATTGTTAAAGTTACATTTTTATATGTATATGGTGGGAATTTTAGTGGCGCATTTTGGCAAGGAGATAATACAATGGTTATGCATTGGTTGATGCAATCGGTGGCTGATATGCTTATATTATAAAACTTGGTGGCTCATGGAAGTAATGGCTTTGAAAATTTTATTGTAATTATGCTATTGGTGATGATTCTATTGTATAGTGGTCAAGCGATTTATTTGAGTTATGACATGGATGGCGCATTTGGAAAGGTAACAATGCAAATGGTTGAATTGTGGGCTTGGATTATGTTATGGTTTAAACATGTTGATATTCTCGATGCATTGGTTGATTAATGGTGTTAATTAGGGCTTGTTGGCATGTACTTTGGGAGTAAATGTGATATGGGTGGAGGTGACATGCATTTACTACACATCACCTTTACCCTTATTGTTGGCCACCACCCTAGTCAGACTATTGTTTGATTTGGATGTTGTGATTGCGCTCCAGATTTTTGGCAGGGTGAAACCACTCGACCACCTCTCGTCTTAAGGTTTCGATTAAAAGGTATGTCTCTTTTGGCCATTCTTGACTTCACTCTGGTTACGAAATATTTTTTGGCTTAGTTGTGTGGGTTTGTGTTTGTCTTGATTACTGCAACTGTGTGGAATTTTGGGTTTAGAATGAAAAATGGATGGTTCTTCTTATACTTGTTTTGAGTTCATCGGATTTGGTGGTATTCCTGGGTGGTAGTTTTTGGTTACCACTGCATTTGGTTAAAGGGTTCTTAAATCATGGCTAGATGTTGTCTTCATGATTCTTGGGTTTAATTAGAGCCATGTTTTCCTGTTCGACCCTGTCAAGGAACTGCCTCCCGTTCACAAGCGTCATATCCCATCCTGTGCGTACGCCCGCAACTTCAAAGTTTCACTATAGTTGGTTCCTTTCCTCATGTGATGGCTACTGTGCAAACCCTTAAACCTCCAGACTGGAGCTGTATAGGGAGTCTGTCGAGCCTGTTAAGTTGTTCCCGATTGTTGTGGTCTGGTCGTATGGCGGTCGTGTGGTTTTGGTTTTTCATCATTTCCTCTGTGATAAAGTATGAACCTTACATTGACAGTTTGCATTTCTAAAGCTCGCATGTCACCTGCCTGTTATCAAGGAAACTCAGTTGTTTTTAAATGGAAAGGCCCCTACCATGTCAATTAGATGCGTGGTTATTTACATATACCATGACTTGTTTGATTGATTTTTTTTTTACTACAATGGCAAATTGTTGGTTGATGTACAGTCACTAGTTGGCACTTGTGGTGATTTGGTTGATGGTTGACACGGGTCACGAATTCTTAGGGTTTCTCACATAGGTCATGTTCTGTCCGTGGTGTTTTGTAAATGAAACATGAGACATGATAACTATGTTCTCTCTGGGGCCGAATGCTAATCGAACGGGGTAGCTGTCGAAGACATATACACAACATCCTTCATTGGTTGAATAGACGGAGTATGCACAACTTGGTTAAATCATGATGCGAATTAAAAGAACTAACCACTTAGTAATATACACAGTCTTTGCACGATAAGTTGAGTTATTGACATGACTGGTGTTTGTTGTGATAAGTTGAATTGTTGTATCGTGCTGTTTGGTTGGTTGTGCTCTGTTTGTAGTATGAATAGTTGGTTCTTATACTCAGTAATACCCTCATAATTCTTTTCTTAAGCATTTTGTTTATTGAAATTGACCATTGTTTATTAAAGTCGTGTTGGGTATTTGGCTCGTCTTTTAAGGTGCATTGAGATGTATTTTTTTATAGTGGCATGGTTACATTTCCTTGGACATTTTCCCCCTGCATAGCCTGTGTCAAAGTGTTGGATGTTGGTTGTATAATAAATTGTCATTTCAGACATGGCATGCGAGGTTTTGCTTGTTTTGGTATTGATTATTTTACTGTGTATATGTATGGGAATGAATATCATTATAGATCTTGATTGGCTCTATTACAGAAATAGTGACTTCATTCTTATCTTTGGAAACACTACTTTGAAATATAGATGTAGATCTGGGAAATGTATGACAGTGATAGATGTTAATAATTATGGATTTGGAATGAGTGTTGTTGTTGAATGTTATAAAGTGAAGAACGTGCGAATAAAGGAAACATAAAATCTTATAGATTGTGTGAATTACTTATGTTTTGTAATGACTGTGGGATGTTAATGGACAGTGAAATTAGGCAAATACATAGGGATTTTACTCAATCATCTAATTGTTGGTTGATGCATACTTTTCTTACTGCAAAATATGTTATGGATTGCTTGATTAATCTCATGAACAGTAAATGTCCCCCCCCCACCCACATTATCTCATTTTTCACTAATTACAACCCCCTCACATATCCCATATTCATTTTGTTCACCCCCTGTTCTGATGTTGATTACAACTAAGAGGATTTTTGTGTTAAGTGGATGAAGTGGGAGTGTCTTGAGTGGATTGGAGTGAGGTTTTATTTGGTTGATTTATAGTTGATTGTTTTTATCATTGAGAAGTGACCATTTATTCTCGCCTTTCATTATATCATATTTTCACCCAATACAAACCCCTCACGTTTTCTAGAACACTGTTTCACCCCCTTACTCGTTGATTAACATTAGAATAATTTGTATGGATTGGATTGCATGACCCTGATACATTCTGAGCCAAATCTATTTCGTATTTTTAAGGAGTTGTCATGCATGGTTATTTAAAAAAATTATTTTCTAATCGTTAACATATGCAGGATGAGATTTTTCAATTGGGGAAGCCATGGACAAGGAAACAGAGGTAGAGGTAACTGGAACCGAGACCCAAGAAGGCCCAGGTTTTCTATACATTTTGACGCTAATTTAGAAGAGCTTGGCCAAATGTTTCATGAAAGATTCTTTGATTGGATTGGGCAGGTAATAGTCCGACCCAGGCCTGAAAGGCTCCTTTCCAAGCCCCACAAGCCCCCGACATCCCTGTGCCTCCTCATGTCTCTTTATAGCCTGACGTCCCTGAAAATGATGGGTGGCAGGATATTGTTCACCCGATAGTCTCCCAACACCGTGGCTAGCCCAACTTAACCTTCCCTTATCCTCCACCTTTGAACCCCATTATCCAAGCTGACCCTAACCACTCGCCAGTGCAATCCTCCCATGCTAGCAAGAGATTGAAGATTGAAGCCCACCATGCGTTTGATAAAGGAAACACTATTGTTGCCCCTTCCTCACCCTCTGATGACTCTGAAAAATCCATGTCTTCACGGATGCATTTGAGGGATGATTGTTCCCATGTGATCAATGATTTAAAGCTTAAAGGCTCTACCCAGCCCAAGGAAAATTCAGGAAAGTCAAGAGGTGACAACAACAACCAAGGAAGGGTTGTATCACATAATGGAAAATATGGATTTTGAATTTTATGTTATTTATTGTTTTATGACAGTGGACTTCAGGGATTTTGCAAAACATGTTTTATTTTGGATATATGAGTATTATTTTTGAAATAATTTCAATTTTCATGAGCTAAAATTGCGAAAGGTAAATATGTTGATGGGAGGCACAAGGAGGGTGTTTTCCTATTGTTATGATTGTTATGATTGTTATGGTTTTTATGAACTAAAGGGAGTCACAAGCGGTCCCACCTACTAGTTATTATTTATTATGACCCTTATTATAATTATTACTAGCCCCCCCCCTAACTAAAGTTAGTTGAGTCTTAATTAACTTAACTAATGAGTTGGTTTAACTACTCCAACCAATTCTAACTTGTTAAAGGCAAGATGAATGGCAAGAACATGGTAGAGAGAAGCAAAATAATGCTAAGGTTTTCTCCTTGAGTTATGTTGAGATATTTTAGTTTTCATTCATTCACATATTCACCATAGCCTAATTCGTTTTTGTGATAGCAGGGTCTTATTGTAGACAACAATATCCAGGGCTGAATCAAACCATTCAGACACTTGTTCTTCAGAGGTGTTGATCTATCTTTGATATTCTGTGTAGACTTGTCTGTTTGTGAATTAATTTTCATGATTGAAAAAGGATATTGTGCAGAGTCGAGTGGGAAGGAATCTGTGGCAAGTTGATCCAGGATCCAGATTTTAAAGTTCAGTTTTGGTTTTCTGTCAGAGGTCCTTTTGTATTTTCCATTGACAATTTCTAATTTTGACTTTTGTTGGCACAGGGGCAGACCCAGGGTTCAACTCTTCAACAAAAAACCAAAAAAACCCTAACTACCGACCCTCTTGGCAACACCTGCGAAGTAGATGAAGTCTCAACCGAGGTAGAGGCGGGGGTGGTTGCAAGACTCAGGTGTTTGCAACCTTAGCTGGGACATGGATCTGTGATTCTAACACTTAGCAAACACTTTAGCATAGATCAATCATCTATAATTAACCCTCATGGCCCTCCGCAGATGGCACAAAGCACCACTACATTCACTTAGAACTAGGTTAAGTTAGCACTTAGCAACAACAAAATAGGTCTAACACTCAACACTTTCATATATGTCAGATCTACACCCATACATCTAAGAAGCAAAAATCAAAGTAGATCTATCTAAGTATATCATAGCAAATCACATAGCATAATCATATCAAAGCACAACACATCGGAAGAGACAAACACATTAGGTCGAGACACCGAGCACAACACATGGGTTTATCGTGGTTCACCCCCACCCTGGGGCTACGTCCACAAAGTATTCTTCTTCTTTATTAGCTTTGGTCAATTTGGTTACAACACAGAGCTCAAACTTGTACTCCGCATAGGACGGGATATCTACGCGCAACTCACTAGATCCTCCTTCCCTGAGTAGATCTAGCACATAGCCTCCTTACAATCTGTGCACTCATCACTTACAACACTTGCACTCAGCTCTACAAGTCAGTCACACAGTATACACAAAGCCTTTACTAGCACTTAGCTTATTTACCTCTCTTACATTGCCTAGCTACTTATTTATACTTTACAAAATAGGCCTAAACATGGGTAAACCCATGGGCTGACATCCCATACCCATTACATTATCCCCCAAAACCCAAAAAGGACCCAAGAAAGGGGTCTAGATTCCAAGATATCTGCTTTTCATTGCGCTCCATCTTTGACAAGCTGTCGAAGTTTAAAAAATGGTCAAATATGACCAAGTGTTTCCTCAAAAATTGGTCAAGGGCCAACAGGCCCCCAACACTCACCTGTGACTCATCTCGAGTCACTCTGGTCTAATCAATTCCATCTCGAATGCCTCGAGCTTGGTTCGAGCTACTTCGATCTGCTGCAGTGCAAAAACCTCTTGGTCAGTGAACTCCTAGATCACTGCATCATTTATTAGCCCTTCCAGGCATTGTTCTGCAGTGATGATACCCTGTTCAAGCTCGGTTCCCTAGCTTTCAACTTTAGTGAATAGTTGGCATGCCTTTTCTTGGATTGATTGAAGTCGTTGGGAGACTTCCATCACTTTACTTTTTAGTGTGTGTACCTGTTGTTGGGTGGTGCATTGTTTTGCAAACCTTTTCATTCTTTTGACGGAGATCAAGGCCTTCAGTTGTGCCTGTAGCGTATTTGCGTGATACTTTGCTTCTTGGAGTTGTGCCTCCAATGCTCGAAACTCTGGATTCTCTGTGAGGTTATCATAAGTCTGGGCGCTTCTAGCACTCAGCTTCTTGCATTCCAAAACAAAGGTTTTTAATCGGCTAACTGCGCTACGGGCAATTGCCTCCCTTAGATCTCTTATTTCTTGAGGAGTCTCGGGCACAGTATGCAGTTCCATATCTGCGATGCACTGCTAAAGTTACTGGATTACTTCTTCAAGTTGTGCCACCTATTGTGGGACATGTTATTCAATCTTCACTTCTATGACCGTCATAGAGCGAAGTGCTTTGTGAACCCTTTCCTGTACTTCAAGTTGCTCTGCTAGAAAATGGTCCTTGCTCTGATGTAACTGTTCTTTTTCCTCATCCCACTTCACTTGCAGGGAAATATTTTCCCATTCTTCCTTACTCTGTTGTTCTACAAGTGCGCTCTGTACTTGTGTCAAAGCCTAGGTGGCTTGCGCTGTGTCTTCTTGATCTCGTCGAAGGTGGGCTTTGATTTTCTCGATGATTTGGTGTAACTGGGTGGGCTCATCGTCTATTCCTGTTGTTCCAATTGTCAAGGGCATAGTAGAAACTGCTCGACTAGAATGGAGTGCTTGCTGCACTTCTTGAAGTTCTCCCTTGATTCGGCTGAATACCTCCTCCTACTTCACTTCTTGCTTTTCTGCGATCTCTAGTGAGGCATCATTCAAAACAATGATTAAGAAGTCGAATTCGCCTGGTGTGAGGGTAGTCTTAAACGTATTCTGGGTGGCCTTATTTTTCTTTTGGGATGAGGGATTTGGTGGGGTAATCTTCCTTTTCTTAGTGGGATCCTCCTCCTCTCTAGGCGGAGTAACCTCGCCTTTGTTTTTCTCAACTTTTGTGTCACCTAGTTCTTCACCATCACCTCCTTGCACAAGTGAGATCGAAGTAGTCTTCATGGATGTGCTATGGACATATTGAACTTCATCATCCTTCTTAGTCTTGCTTGGTCCAGGTGTATCCAACATAGCTTCAGGGCTTTTCACGTCGGACATTTCTGTGGGGTCCGCTGCAACAAGGAGATCCACTGACCATTCCTTGGTAATCTGCTCCAAGTATTCTTCTGTCAACTTGTAGTACGAATGGAGCTACTATTTGTGCTCATCAGCGCGTGCTATGATATAGGTGAAGTGGTGGTCTGTGCTGAATTTTATCAAAGGTCTAAACCTATGAAGTGTGTTTGGGGAGAGGCACGGTGTAGACTGGATTACATTCTTCAATTGGTTGTAATAGGTATGGAAAACGACCTTAGACTACCACTGCTTGTTCATGTCGCTGGAGTACCACAACGTACAAAACTTCGCGGCCAATGGTTCGAAGGGTTCGATCTCCGAAAAAGTGGCACCTTCTAGTAGTTCCCAGGCGATGAAAGTGATTAGTATGAGCAACCAAATAAAGTGGAACTTGTACCCTTGGTCTTTTGCTTCTCTGCAATCAAGCTCTAGCTGGTTTACAAGGTACTTCGCCCATTTCATCTGTAGTCCCTCGGTGCACTTCCCTGCAATTGACTATGAATCCAGTCACTTGTGTTGGTCTATTCTTGCGAACTAGCTTGCCCGCGATCAGCTGACAGGCAAGGCGCACTGTGCCACTCTAGATAGAGGCTACCTTGTAGCCTCGCGTGCCTTTCTCAACATCGCCATAAGTTTCTTTTATCCTCTATGCTAGTGCTCGGTCTAAGGTCTTTCCAGGGTAAAACTTCGTGGGGCAGGGCCTTGCATACTAAGGCCTGTGATCTGATTGATCAAGGTTAGATCCACAGTGATGCGACGATCCAACCATAAGTATCCTCCGTGGTAGTAGGAAAACAAAAACTTGACGCATCCGTTGACTTCCTGGTGTCTGCAAAAGTGCGGGATCTTCATTACATTAAGCAGTGTGGACTGCGCAAGGTTCTAGGTCCATGACTGTGGGACAATCTTATAATTCTTTCCTTTGGTCCTGGTTAAGTACTTATGTGGGGCTAACATGCTATAAACTTTACGATCTCCAAGGTTAAAATCACTAAATTTCAGTGCTGAGAGCTTATCCTGGTTAGCACAAACTGCACGCACCCCTTTCGGAAGGTACACAGTGATCAAAGTGTACTCGAAGTCATGAGGTACACTGTCACGGTTGATGGAACTGCTTAGAGGTGGTAAGTAAGTAGGTAGAATGCATGATATAAGCTTGGAATTTGCAATGTCATCCCTGTGCTTGGTCCGTTTCTCATCGGTCGGCTGGGATGGACCGGTGTGAGCAGTGGAAGGGGAGGCCTGGGGTCCTCTCGTTGATGATGCTTGGACTCCTGTAGATAATCCTCACTCTGACATGACTCTCTCAATAATTGATTCAATCAAAACTTCTTCAACTACTTTCTCAGCAGTGTTGAGCTCGTCCGACATACAGGCTTGGGTCAACTAGCTCGGGTGTGAAATGAATTCAGAGACTACAGTGAACAGTATGGGAACAAGGTAATGATCACAGGGTGAAGTAATCTCAGGTTTCGGGCTCAAATTTTCACTTAGTAAAAATTATTCTTGGTGCATGGCGTGACGGACTAAGTAGGGAAACTTAGCAACGGTCTGCTTGCAATGGGTATGAGGTTGCATTAACTTATGTTCTGTCCATTATGGCACGGTCTTACGGTCTAGTGGCGAGCCATAAATTCTTTCGAGCCCGTTCGGAGCAGCAGTTGAACGATTATATTGTCTTCCAACGGCTATATTACTTCACCTCGGCAAGGTGGAATATGTCACTATTCTGATATCCCGACGAAGCTCCAATTCTGCAAAGTGTCTTGCTGTGAGGTACCCTCTGGGATCGTCTATAATTTTTCAATATTAGCCTTCTTCTTACTTAGCTTTCTAACCTTCTTTCTAGTGAGCTTCGTCTCGACGATTCTCTTCTCATTTTGATTCTTATTTTCCTTGGACATAGTCACTTCGTTCTGGTGAGATTCTCTCCTAGGGTTTATGAATATCATTTCTTCTTTGTCTGGGGTAGAAATTTCAGCCTTTTGTGTAGATTTGGCCTCGACATCTGGGCTTCTAGTGTCAAATGGCTTCAAGTGGTTCTCTTGTTCTTTTATTAACTATGCGATCCTTTTAGTCATGAAATCTTTTAACTCTTGTCTCTGATGTTCTAAAACCTCTTCTTCTTCCTTCTTTCTGGCTTGATCTCTTTCAATCCAAGGTTTTCTGAGTAGCATAGTAAACGGGGTGTTGTCCTCAATGAATTTGATAATCTCAAAGTCTTCTTTTGTCGAAGTTCCATTGACTGTCATAGGTATCCGAGCGAGTTTTCCACATAACATCATCAACTTTTCTCTTAATAGTCCTATTCCTCTCAATGAAGGAATCATGGTAGGCTTCCCTATAGCTTCCTGTTGTGGGGTATTCTACCCTACGGACTAATAAGCTAGGGCTCTAAACTTATACGTAGATCATGACCCTTAAGATTTAACCTTTAACCTTCTACCCAAAATCTCAACCCCTTTTCAAGCAAACATGGGAAGAATCGACTCACCT
>SNQJ01S0015832.1:38534-50970 GCA_010110895.2 Picea sitchensis | reverse complement strand
TGCGCACTAGGGCAACAGATCTATGCACAGAGCTTCCTTTTGCACAAAGCTTCTTCTTCTTCAATTCCCAACAATCACAGTTTTAGGTCCCGACAATGGAGCCATTTGTTGGCACAGGGGCAAACCTAGGGTTCAATGCTTCAACAATGCACCAACAAAAGCCTAACTATCAGCCCTTTCGGCAACACCTGCGAAGCATATGAAGACTCACCCGAGGTAGAGGCAGGGGTGGTTGCAAGACTCAAGTGTCTGCAACCTTAGATGGGACACAGATCTGTGATTCTAACACTTAGAAAACACTTTAGCATAGATCATTCATCTGTAATTAACCCTCATGGCAGTCCGCAGATGGCACAGAGCACCGCAATATTCACTTAGAACTAGGTTAAGTTAGCACTTAGCAACAACAAAATAGGTCTATCACTCAGCACTTTCATATATGTCAGATCTACACCCATGCATATAATAAGAACAAAGAAAAGTAGATCTATCTAAGTATATCATAGCAAATCACATAGCATAATCATACCAAAGCACAACACATGGGAAGACACAAACACATTAGGTCAAGGCACCGAGCACAACACACAGGTTTATCGTGGTTCACCCCCACCCTGGGGATACGTCCACAAAGTATTCTTCTTCTTTATTAGCTTTGGTCAATCTGGTTACAACACAGAGCTCAAACTTGTACTCCGCATAGGACAAGAGATCTGCGCGCACCTCGCTAGATCCTCCTTCCCCGAGTAGATCTAGCACAGAGCCTCCTTACAATCCATGCACTCAACACTTACAACACTTGCACTCAGATCTGCAAGTCGGTCACACAGTATACACAAAGCCTTTACTAGCACTTAGCTTATTGCCCTCTCTTACATTGCCTAGCTACTTATTTATACTTTACAAAATAGGCCTAAACATGGGTAAACCCATGGGCCGACATCCCATACCCATTACATTATCCCCCAAAACCCAAAAAGGACCCAAGAAAGGGGTCTAGATTCCATGATATCTGCTTCGCGTTGTGATCCATCTTTGACAAGCTGTCGAAGTTCCAAAAACGGTCAAATATGACCAAGTGTTTCCTCAAAACTTGGTCAAGGTCCAACAACTTTGGTCCAATATTTCTGTGTGAAGTTTTGTAAAGACAATGACTCTTTGGTGAATTGGAATGAAATAAATGATTTCTTTATGTATCATATATATTGAGTATCATCTTGGTGTCTTTACTTCTGTTCTTACATTTATTTTAGCAACTGATATGTTCAAAAAAATACATAAAAAGTGAATTTCCAGCAAGCTTTTTTTGATAAAAGACTAGCCTAAGCACTTGTAATTAATACTTGTGAGTAAGGATATATATTTTTGTTGGCTATAAACATAGGGTGATATTCCCGTCTACTTTACTTTAGCCAAGTAAAGTCTGAAAATGCTTGAGTAAGATCAATTCATATCTTTTCCTCAACACTTTTGAGAGTTAGAGCTCTGCGAAACGAGTCTAGAGCGAAGAGTCTGTAACAGAGCACTGTTATGTATTTATGAGCTTGTAAATGAAGAAAGATTCTGAAGATAATATGAAGAAGGATCTAAATTTTCAAAATATGTTATGTCTTTATGTGTTTTACTTATGCATTATATTAACTCTTTCTGGTTTATAAGTTCCACATGATGGCTTGGTGTTTAAATGATTTTCTACAACATAAGTAGGTTCAGTTCTTGCACACATGAGTTTAGATCTGCTTGATAGTTGGATGTCTTGCACAATATTAAGATGAGTCTTGAAGGTTCCATGAATCCTCCTAGGTATTTTCCTTTCCCTTCCCTATCTATTTGTCTCAACAGTGCTTTGGGTGAGACTTCTTCTCTTCGGAGGAGATGAAAATTCCAGTGCTCTAGACTACTCGATATCTTTTATTGGTAACCTGAGAAGGACCCTGGTTTGATCAAACTTGCACCAACAAAATGGTTCCATTGTCGGGACCTACATAAAAATGGAACCTATAGGGAGGATTCTTCCGTGGATTCACAGATCTAACATTGACCAATGGTGGGAAAGAAAATGTGATGCCTTCATATGGAAAGAAGAGGAGTTGAGGGGAAAATCTCTGAAATATACTCGTGAGGTAGTCTTTTATTCAAAAAGATCGAGTGACCAGTACGAGATATTCTGGGTTAAGTTCCCGGAATAACTTTTCCACTGGATAAATAGTCTCCAAGAAGCTCTAGAGTTCCAAGAATGAGTCAAGAGGATATGTACTTAGGACACATAAAATATTGCATCACTTCATCAACTAGATTGTCCAGTCACACGAACGATTGATTTCTGATTCAATACCACATTAGAAGGATACATTATCGAGTTTGCAGCTGAGAACCACCAATATTTTTCACGAGCAGAGGTGATTTTCAAGAAAGACGCAAGGGAAAGACTGTTGAGAGAAATCCCCCTATGGATTAAAGATTTCTTGATGGAAGAGGAGATGCTAACTATGTCCCCTACTGAGATGGAAATGTAAACACCCTCGCTTGGGGTAGGGTGAGGTTGGGGTAGAGTCATGGCTTGAGAGAGGGGAAGGGATTGGGAATCTGGATGAAGAGACCGCTCTATTGGAAGAAAACGAGACCCCCTGGATCAAAGAAAACCACCCCGAAGCTAGTGGCACCAAACATGAATCGCCCATACCCCAAGTGTCTTCTATACAAGTGGTAATTTCAATACTACCTTCTCATGCTAGTTTGTTCCAGTACAATTAGTTAGTCAGTCACCACCAGGAAGTACGAGTACAGGTAGGATATTGGGATCCCCTGGTAGATTGCAAGCAGGACAAGTAGGTTTTATTTTGATAAGAGCATCAATATCAACAATGGCTGGTCATGCAGGAGGTTCGACTGCCCGATACCCAGAATTTTGGGGTAAGGGAGATGAAGATGTTGAGAAACACTGGTTATTGTGCAAAGCAATCTGGAGATACAGAGGGACTCCAGATGAAAATAAGTTAGTCAAGTTCTATACTACCTTGAGAGGTCGCACTCTCAAGTGGTACATGAAGATCATTGAGAAAGGAGTGCTAGGAATGAAAGTTCAAGTGTTCACACTTGGCCAGGTACGGACAAGGTTCATAGAAGATTTTAAACTACCTCAGTCAGAACAACATGCTCTATCCGAGTTGCACGAGATCTAGCAATGGGAAGGTGAATTAGCCTGGGAATACTACTAGAAGTTTAAATATGCCACAGGGAGGTTAGTGCATCCAATCCATGAGGAACATCAAAGGGAGTGGTACATTCAGGGATTGCTACCTCTAACCAAGATTCCACTAACACAACAATGGATAGCCACGTTGACAGACGCCTTGGAAAAATCTATGAAGATTGAAGTCATGGCGGGATACCTTGAGATCCTAAGAGTGAACAGAGCCCTAGTAGATGCGAATTTGGCACAACTACAAGGGAAAATATCAATGCTTACAGAAAATATTCAAGAGCTGACAGTACCAAGACCAGAACGACCACAGGTCTGGTGCACCGAATGTTATATAGAAGGAAATATGGTGAATGAATGTCCGTGAATGAGGGGAATGGGACCTCCTTAAAATCTGATGGGATCCTCAGACCCATGAGAGGAGTTGCACAAGTCTCTATGAACTTACCATTCCATAACCCCACCCCATATCATGCTTTTCCAGGGAACCAAGTAGCACCAACAATTGAGTACTCTGAGATTTGTTGAATCCATGGGCATGGGCCAAGACAGTTCCCCATTATGCAGAAATATTCGACAATACCAAATAAAGTACACTGTGAGTTCTACGCATCTACCACACATACTACCAACCAATGCAGAGCATTAAATGCACTCACAGACAGGCTGGACCGAAAAACATTAAGAGAGAATGAAAACCCTTGGGGAGCGGTAAGAGGTTGAGGAGGTGGAGCTGGAGGAGACTTCAGAGGAGGAATAACTAGGGGAAGAGGGACAAACCAATGTTATAACTGTGATGAGAAAGGTCACATGGCTAGATACTGTCCTCATCCAAGACGACCATGGTGCTTTCACTGTAGAACCAATAGGCACGCAATGGAAGACTACCCAGAATTAATTGCAAAATGGGAAGATAGGGTACGACAACGAGGAACTAACCTCATTAGTTCAAAAATCAACAGAGTTATTAAGGGAAAATTTCCCAACCTCAATATAGTTACTTGAGGAGGAGAAAAGACAGGAGATGATGTTGATACTCTACCCCAGATCCATAAAGCAACACCTAAATAAGACAAGTATGACCCTCTAAAACATAAGTTGTTCTTTAAAGATGCCATAGAAGTATTTTAGAATATTCCTAGACCTGAGATGCGATAGAAACCCCCACGGCCTATTGTTTAAACTAAGATTGTGCAACTCCCTACTTCACCCCCTGCACCTAGAAATCCTGTAGTCACACAGAGACAACCTGAGCAACCTCAAAATGTAGTTGACCTTTGGTTTCAATTATTCTCTGACATTCTTGGGAATGATCAACTAACATAAAATTTGTGCAATACGCTATACCTAGTTTTAGGGAATGAAGAACCCGTAGAAGTAGGAATAAGGGCTAATATTCCTGAGAAGAGTACTCAGAGAGTGTAGAGAAGAAAAGTATGAACGGGAAAAGAATTCAGACTAGTAGCCCAGTTAGATGAATTTGAGATTAAGAATGTCATGTTGGATCTAGGATTCGATGTGAACATTCTACCTAAGAAGACCTAGGAAGCCTTAGGAAAACCTAGGCTGACATATTCCCCAATTCAGCTAAGAATGGCAAACCAATACTATATTTTACCCATAGGAAGACTAGAGAATGTGGAAATAGATGTTGCGGGAGTGAATACGGTGGGTGACTTTGAAGTGATTGAGATCATGGGAGATAAGGACCCTTGCCCTGCACTACTTGGCATTGATTGGGACTACGACAACTATGCAATAATCAACTTAAATAAGGACACCATGACCTTTGAGGCTAATGGAATCAAGATAGTTCAACCCTTGGATGCATATGTAGAACCCATATATATAGAACCAACATACAATAATATGGAGGGGGAAGACTTGGATCAGTTGTACACTATAATAGCAGGAACAAGAGACGATTATATAAGTTGGAGGAGCATATAGTAAGTAGATGAAGATTCATAATTGGCTTTTGATAGTTGGCAACAAGGTTCATATGAAAAATTATCAAGGAGATGTGCAACTGTCAGAGAAACCATATGGGTTGGGACCAAATTTAGAGAACATCCAGTATATGATGGTACCTTTGGATTCAATAGTTTTCTGCTCGGCATGGAAGAAAAGGTAGTAGAATATCAAAGAATCTTAGTACTAGATATAGCTCTCCAAGACACCCCTGCCTGATGGTGGGCCAATCATAAATTCCTACTCAAAGATTGGGAGGATGTGAATCAAGCTATCAAGTATAGGTTTCAGAATAAGGAGCAGCTGGAATCAGAGATGCAAACAAATATCCAAGTTGCACAACTGTTCAACGAAGAATGTGATCCTAAAGTACATATCGAACAATGTGTGACACAATGGCAAGTTGTGGAAATGCCCTCTCGCTTCTGGGTTCAGGTATTTCCCCACTCTCTAGGTCCAATCCCGAAAGCTTGGCTCATACACAAGGAAACCATAAGACAGACCAACGACTGGAAGACACTGGAAGCTCAATTTTGCAAGGACTTCTCATTTACAAGTAAGTACCCTGAGCTTGAAGTAGTCCTACAAAATATTGAAGAATTTCTTTTTACAGATAATAGTAATTAGAAATCAAACCAAGTGGTATGTCCAAAGCATAGTCGAGAACTCTAGACTAACCTTCACCTGCCCTCAACCAAGAAGCCTATAGAATGTTATAATATTAGCAGGGATTCAAAAATCCCAGATGATTTATAGGAATTGAGGAACCTAGCCATTAAAGAGACAAAAGGGAATAGAGAAATCCATAACACCATACCCAGTCAGACTGATAGTTCCTATAATCACCCATTAAAATTGTGCAAAGTCAATATAGGGACCACAGAAAAACCTACGATAGCTATGGTGGGAGAATACTGGGATGAGAAGACTAGTCAAGAGATATAGAGTTTGTTGCAGGAATATGAGGATTTGTTCCCAAAGACTTTCTTAAAGTTAAAGGGAATCAAAGGAGTCATGGGAGAAATGAAAATCAAATTTAAACTAGGATCCAAGCCTGTGATACATAGACCATACCATCTTAACCCTAGATTAAAATAGAAGGTTAAGAAGGAGATAGGTGCGATGTTGGAAGCGAGACTCATCTTTGTAGTAGAAGAATTAGAATGGGTCAGTCCAATAGTTATTCAAAGCAAGAAAGGCACAGAGGATATCAGGGTTTGTGTAGATTACAAAAGCCTTAACTCTTCATGTGTGCATGACCCTTTCCTGACACATTTTATTGATGAGGTGCTAGAACGGGTTCGGGGAAGGAAGCATACTCATTCACAGATGGATTTTTAGGGTACCACCAAGTCCAGATCGTCGAAGAGGACAAAAAGAAGACCACATTCATACCATAATGGGGATATTTCGCATACAATGTGATGCCATTTGGCTTGAAGAACGCCCCTGCAATTTTCTCCAGGATTGTAATAGCAGATTTCAAAGAGTTCATTCACAAGTTTATAGAAGTTTATATGGATGATTGGATGATATATAGCTTGCTCAAGGAACATGTAGCATTGTTACATTTGATGTTTGACAAATGCAGAGAATCGCAAATATCATTGAATCTCAGAAAGTGTATCTTCTGTGTACGACATGGGAATTTGTTGGGCCACATAGTATGCTGAGAAGGAGTATTGGTAGACCTCGCCAAAGTTGCGGTTATTGTGAATATTCCACCACCTACGAGTGCTAAGAAGTTGTACTCCATGCTGGGACACATAGGGTACTATCGCACGTTCATCAGAAAATATGCAAAAATTACTTCACCTCTGGAAAATCTACTAAAAAAGGCCGAAACGTTCCAATGGACTCCAAAATGTGATAAAGCATTTGAGACTCTAAAGGAAAATCTCAGCACAACACCAATTTTGATATTCCCAAAATGGGAAAACAAATTTCACGTCCATGTAGACGCTTTAGGAATTGTCTTAGGAGCTATCTTAGCACAACCTAGAGACGAAGCCATGGATCATCCTATCTATTTTGCGAGTCAGAAGTTGTCACAAGAAGAGGGAAACTACACAACGATAGAAAGAGAGAGTTTAGCCATGATTTATGCTTTGCAGAAATTTAGACATTATCTGTTAGGTTCTCATTTTAAGTTATTTACTGATCATTCTGCATTGAAATATCTAGTTAACAAAGCTGTGTTGGAAGGGATAATTTGTATATGGTTGATATTATTCTAGGAATTTTCTTTTGAAGTGATTGTTAATCCTGGAAGATGCAACGTAGGACCTAATCACCTGTCCATATTAGAGTTAGGGGAAAGTGGTGAAGTAGTTGACGACCAGCTCCCAGATGTAGACTTGTTCTGGGTTGAGGCCATACCAGAGTACCTGGAGGACATAATAGCCTTCTTAAGTACAGGGGCCTACTCGGAAACATATTCCACAACCCATAAACGCCATATGGTTGTTAGAGAAGCGGATTACCAGTTGATCACGGGATAATTATATAAACTAGGACTAGATAGTATCCTCAGAAGATGTGTCCTGGATCATGAAAGACATGATATACTATGGGAATTCCACATCAGATTTGAGGGAGTTCGTGTAGGAGGGAAGGCCACTGCACAGAAAGTTCTACAAGCTAGACTTTGGTGGGCAATGCTCTTAAAATATGCAAAGGTATATGCTAGATCATGTGATGTGTGCCAAAGAGTGGGTACGTCATCACGATGAGATGAATTTCCACTTCAACCAGTTCGAGCTCTACAAGCATTTAAGAAGTGGGTAGTTGACTTCATTGGACCGATCAACCCCACAACTAAGAATTCAAAGGCTAGGTACATCATTACCGCAACTGACTACCTTACACGTTGGGATGAGGCAGTAGTTGTTCAAGATTGTTCGACTGATACTGCTGCTAGGTTCATTTTTGAGAATATTATCACTCGATTTGGATGTCCTGGGAGCATAAACAATGATCAGGGATCTCATTTCATTAGTATAACTATATCGAATCTTACAACAAAGTTCCCGATCCAACAACACAAAAGCAACCCCTACCACCCGCAAGCCAACAGAACAGTAGAAGCATTCAACAAGATTCTGGAGAGAGGGTTAACAAAGGCCTGTTGTACAAATTGGGAAGACTGGGATGACAGAGTTCCAACAATGCTATGGGCTTACAGGAAAACCACAAAGAACTCCACAAGTACATGCCATTCCAGTTGGTTTATGGGAAAGAGGAAGTGGTACCTACAGAGTTTATCACTCCGAGTTTGTACATCACACATATCACACATATGTAGGAGGAAGAATCAGTTGCGCAAAGACTCATGGAGCTACAACAACTCGAAGATACCAAGTTCTTAGAAAACTTCCATCAATCGGTTGAGAAAGCAAGGAAAAAATCTTGGCATGATAGGAACAATAAAACTAAAGTATTTTCACAAAGAGACAAGGTTCTACTCTATGATAGTCAGTACCATAAGCATCCTGGCAAGTTGCGCATGCATTGGTTGGGACCATTTATAATTTCGGAGATCCTACCTTTAGGAGGAATCAGACTCACGCAACTGGATGGTATGATGTGGCCAGGATGGGTGAATGGTGCTCGCATGAAACCCTATAGGTCCCAGAAATGAGCAAAAAGGATTGTTGCTCTAGTCCGAAGGAGCATGTATAATAGTTAGATTCAAGTTTTCTGAAATTTTGTAAATTCAGTTAATAAATTTGATGTGCGTAGTGTTGCGCCATGACACGTAGTTCATTTTTTGTTTAAGTGTTGGTTGATGCAGAATGACTAACTCAGCAGCGCATGATTAGAAGCATAAATAATATATTAATGAAAATCATTAATATGACAGGGACCCCTTTGTGGTCATAGAGAAAATGAATCTGAATACGATCTGAGTCCATGTGCCACACAAACCTAGTCTAGTCACATCTTTTATTGCCATTACGGTACCCCGTCTGAATTCAGTTAAGCCATGAAGCCGTGATACACAAATATTCCATCGGTATTCGTGCCAGTATTCCCACTCGTCAAATGGAAAGGTCTGAAACCAACCACGTCCCTATCCAACTCATACAAGTTAATTCCAAAATCGCTCAGTAGGATTTACCCCGTTAAACCGACCCGTCAGACAACTCAGATCCAAGTTGCATCCATATGATCATGATGAACATAGGCGACCCAATAGTTTGTAGCAGAGGAATCACTCCTTTCCAGGAAGTGACAGAATAAAGTTGGAAGCTTTCAAGGAGTGAGGGAGCGGGCCTTGGAGTTGGTCCCAGAGTTGGGACCTTCATTTGAAGAGAAAAAGAAATAAGAAAAGGAGGAAAAGAGAAAACAACAGTTTCTCCTAGAAGCTGGGAAAGAATCGATCACTTGACTCAAGGGCAAGTCAAGGTTTGTGGTCAGAGCCTATTGGGCCCTTAGTTTTTGGGATAATGAATTATGCAATTTTTGGCCGAGTACCCTATGCGCAAGCTTCAGAAGAATAAGAACAAAAGAACAAGGAGAAGCAACAGAAACCAGTTGCGAAAAGGACATCCCAACTTTAGCTAATCAAAAGAGGTTGCAACAAAATAAGAAGGCGTGCAAGACAAGACAGAAGACATAACCTAGCTTATATATATGGATGAACATGATTGTAAAGGGGTTCGTTATTGAGTCGTTCGATTGGTGTTATTGTCCGATCTTCCCCTCTCTATTAGGTTGTTGTCCATTGTGTCAAGAAAAGGTCTGAGTCTATAATGTAATCTGTATGCCTTTTGAGAGTTAGAGATCTGCGACATGAGTCCAGAGCCAAGAGTCTATAACAAAGAATTGTTGTGTATTTATAAGCTTGTAAATGAAGAAATATTTTGAAGATAATATGAAGAAGGATCTAAATTTTCAAAATATGTTGTGTCTTTCTGTGTTTTACTTATGCATTACAATACTTCTTTCTAGTTTATAAGTTCCACATGATGTCTTGGTGCTTAAATTCTTTTCTACAACATAAGTAGGTTCAGTTCTTGAACACATGAGTTCATATCTGTTTGATAGTTGGATGTCTTGCACAATATTAGGATGAGTCTTGAAGGTTCTGTGAATCCTCCTAAGACTTTTCCTTGCCCTTCCCTATCTATTTGTGTCAGCAACGCTTCGGGTGAGACTTCTTATCTTTGGAGGAGATGAAAATGCCAGTGCTCTAGACTAATCGGTACCTTTTGTTGGTAACCTGAGAAGGACCCTGGTCTGATCAAACTTGCACCAATAATCTCCTGTTATTCATCCTATGTGGTTAATACATAATTTTCCATACTTCTAGTGATTAAAATGATGATTATACAATAGTTTTGTTGATGATGGTTTAATCCTATGTTTCTATGTCCAAACAATATGTTCCCGGACTGGAATTCATCCGGTACCCACACTAGAGGTCATATGGTACTCACACTCCAAGTCATTCGGTACCTGCAGAGTCATCCGGTACTCACACTCCATGTCATCCGGTACCCACACTCCATGTCATCCAATACTCACACTCCATATCATCCGGTACTTGCAATTCATCTCATCTGGTACTAGAATGTTCCAGAAACTAAGATCTGAGCCCATAGAATGCATATATGGAACTTGCTTCATCCTTTAGAAACCTGGCACCAGTTCACACTCATGTCTCCATGAATTTCTTCAACTATATGTGCTTTGATATTCTTCAACCCGCTTGTGTACGTGACCTACCTAACTGTAGCTCATGTATGTACGTTCTCAGGCTCACTGAAACTCGCGTATGTACGCGCTTAGGCTCACTACAGCCTACATGCTCCTTCAAAAACTAGGGTTTATGAACTTCTAACACTGTCTCCATCAATATATTAGACTTACGAAAACTTTGATGCATCCATGAGAACTTGCAATCACTCTCTTACTCAGAATGGATCTTCAATATATGCTCAAGAGAGATATCTTTACTAGAGACCCTTGCCTCTTATTTATACTCTCCAAGTAGCTTCCTTAGAAGAATCCACTAGGCCACTTTGTCCACATATCCACTTTATCGACATAACCATTTGTCCACATAACCACCTTTATCCAACTTTGTCCACTTAGCCACTTTGTTACACATGGCCACTTGTCCACTTATAACCACTTTCCATAATTAGAAAGTTCTCCATTAACTTTATTATTTAAATAATCCTCTTTGACTTCATCACTTCACTTTATTATTTAAATAATTTCTTCTTTGTAAGAACTTTAACTTCTTTGACCTTTTGGGGCTTCTAGCCAACACATGAGGGTCCTCCAACTTCGTAAGGCCATAACTCTCAAACCATGAGGAGTTATGTGATGTTCCACATACCATCAGAAATGGCATGACAAGACCTATTCATATAGGATAGTTTCATTGACAAATTCAATGATATTCATCTTATTGTTTCACAATTAATCATGGATTCTCTAACCATACTTCTAGGATAAATCAACCACAAAGAGTCTTTCCATGACGGCTTTCAGCATAAGGGAACCACTTTGGAGTTCATCCATTTGTACTCCTTATCAACCATGACAAGAAAATAATGAGTCATCTTTACATCAACCCAACTGGAATAACCCATGACAATATATCACTATGACATTGTCCCTTTGTCATTGATTCTATGCATGACCACATGATCCAATGATCAATACATTAATGCATATTTTGGTTCATGATTGATGCATGAATACTGGTATACACTTGATGCATGAATACTGGTATACACTTGATGCATGGTATGGTACATGTTTAGTTGGTTGATGAGCAGATACATGTTGATGCAACAGTGATAGAGACAGAGTGACAGTGAGCGTAGCAGTTACAGTGGAAAAGTTTGTGATAGCGATGGTTTGTCTACATTTATATTACATGGAGGTTGGAAGGGGCAAGGAAAGGTGGTTGTATCTACCTTCAGGTTGTAGTCAGAGAACCTAGGGGGTTGTAGCCTCCTTCTAGTTGGAGCTATAGAATCAGGGAGTTGCAGCTTCCTTCAAGTTGGAACCTAAGAATAGGGGGTTGGATCCTCTGCAAGATACCAGATATATAAAATATGCAGAACAGAAACGAAATGCTAGAAATAACAGAATAGGAGTAAAATATCCAGCATAATCTTCACAATACACAGAAATGATATATGAAATAGCAACAGAAATAGCACTTGAACAGAAATAGCACTTGATTCAGATAGCAATGTTCACAGGCCTCTTCGAGGGGGCAACCTCCAATCGAGCAACGCT
>SNQJ01S0015832.1:21691-38524 GCA_010110895.2 Picea sitchensis | reverse complement strand
CCTCCAATCGAGAAGCGCTCTGTTACAATAATATCCAAGCTAGGGTTCTCATACCCTCAACTCCTATTTATACTAAAAAGAAGCATCTAGAGGAAGATCCTTCTAGAAGCGGAAGCTTCTATTAGGTATTCTTACATCCGCCTAATTCTCTTTTATTGAAAGGTCTTATTAATATTGACCTTTATTACATTCGAATACATTAATCTACCCATGTGCGGGTTAGGACCTTAACATCCTCCTTCCAGTTGTAGCTGGAAAATCAGAAGTTGGTGCTTCCAATGAATGTTTTCTTTTGATAAATATATAAGTAAAAGAATGAAAACGTATATACAGGCACATGGATTCGATGTTTGGCAAGAAGTAGTAGGTGGATACAAAGCACTTGCCACTCCCCCGACAGATAAGGATGGAAAGAAACTTGAAGACAATGATTCTAGAGCCATAAATGATATCTTGAATGGGTTTACTGAATCAGTATACACCAAGGTTGTGAACTGTGAATCCACAAAAGAAATCTGGGACAAACTAAAGGATATCTACAAAGGAGTTTCCATAGTTAAAGGAGCCAAAATTCAAACATTTAGAGTCAAGTTTGAACAATTGAATATGAAGGAAGTTGAAAACATTGTCTCCTACTTTCTATGAGTTGATGAGACAGTCAATTCCATCAAGGGTTTGGGAGAAGAAATGAAGGAAACAATCATTGTTCAAAAGACACTGAGGTCTCTACCTATGAGATATGATCTGAATATCTCAACCCTAGAAGAAAGAACATATATAGACACCTTGAGCATGGATGAGTTGCATGGTATACTCACAACTTATGAGATGAGGACAAAGAAAGAAAATCTAGTCACAAAGGAAGCGACATTCAAGGAATCCAAGAAGACAAAGAAGAAAGAAAAAAAAATCCAAAGTCATACTATACTTTCAGCGAGGATTCAAAGGAAGATCAAGAAATAGCTAACTTTGTCAGAAGATTGAAAAAGGGAACCAATAAATACAAAGGTAAGATTATATTGATTTGTTTTAATTGTGATGGTGTTGGTCATTTTTCTAATAAATGTCCTTATAAGAAAGAGAAAATAAATGAAGAAGAAGATGACCCTAAAAAGAAAATTCAAAAGAGTAGAAGAAACAAAAATAAGTTTTTCAAGAAAATCCTTTCCACCAAGGAAGACAGTTCTTTGTTAGACGAAGATGAAGTCAATGACAGTGATATAGAAATGGTACTATTCATGGAAATAGAATACTCTGATGATGAAGGATCCGAAGAAGAATATGAAGAGGCTGAATTTGATTACAAATAAGAACTATTAAGTTCCATAGAAGTAATAAAAATAGAAAAGAAGAAAAACAGGTCACTCTAGGAAGAACTAAAGAAGAAAGAAAATTCTCAGAATTCCAACTCTGAAGAATTAGAGAAGATGATTACAAAGTTGAAAGTCCAATCAGAAGAAGACAAGAGGATAAAAGAAACACTTTGAGAGAAGTCAGAATAAAGAGACAGAACCATTGAACGCTTGGAGGAAGAGGTATTTACTCTAAATAAATATCTCCAGAAGAAGGATATGCAACAAAACAACACCAAGATATTGGATAATATCATTAACAGTCAAATACCTTATTATGAAAAATATGTATTGGGATACAATCATATGCATGCATAGAAAGTTTCAAGCTCCAAAACGATAGAGAAAGAAGAAGATCCAGGAAGCTATGCAAAATCTCTCAGAGGTCCCTCGAAGGAAGAATACAAGAAAACTCAAGGGGAAGAACACAAATAAACTACACCACCTAGAAGATTCATAAGTCAATATCAACAGTAGCCATCTACGAAAATACCTCAAGAAGAATAAGGATTCAGAAGAGTGGCACCATTCAAAATATCTTCTATTCCCAGGTATCAAACTATTTTTCTTGGTTCATGTTATTCATGTTATAATTTTGGGAACAAAGTTGTAAATTGTAGAGCCAATACCAAGAACATAAGCAATGGTGAAGGATATACAAGAAATAGTTATCAAGGAATATCTCATGAAGCACAGAGTAGAAGATACAATATATTTGGATCATTAAGTGATGAGGTAGAATGTTACAAGTGAAAAAGATATGGACATACAGATAGGGATTGCAGATTCATTGTTCCTCTAAGGGAACCAAAGCAGAATATCAGTAGTCATAAGAAGGAACCACAAATGTTATGGATAAGAAAGAAGGATCAATTCAACACTGGAGAATGCAATATTGCTTTGCAATATCAACACAATAAATGTGGATGGTATGTTGAAAGTGGATGCTCCAAGCATATGATCGGTGATAAAGACAATTTTCTGACATTGAAGAAGGAAAGAGATGAATGTGTTTCATTTGGAAATGACAACTCAACCAGGATTATTGGAAAGGGTACAATCAAGATCAAAAGTGAATATTCCATGATAGAAAATGTTTTACTGGTCAAAGACATAAAACACAATCTGTTAAGTGTAAGTCAAATGTGTGATCAAGGACACAAAATTGTGTTTGATTCAAAGAAGTGCGAGATAAGGAAAGAAAAATCAGAAAAGTTGGTAGCTACAGCTGTAAGAAATCCAAGCAACGTATCTTTCCTTGTTATATACAAATTTTCCTCACCCCATGCAACTTTCTTGGATGAACTTTCCATTTCCCTATGCAGACTTGAAGTCCCATGTTTTACCTTCCAGAGCCAAAAAAAATTCCCACATATATGTGCCCTACCATTTAGACAACAAGCGTATACACAAGTTTCTCCACTACAACCCGCGTACATCAGTTTTGGTTCTCAAAATTAAATATTATGTTGGGTTTCCATGTCACATCATGAGATCCATGAGACTTGACCTTCCATATACTAGAAACACTCTGACTCGACCCTTCAGTTCCATTTGAAGGCTATAAATTGAGCCATATCCAATCCATAGAAAAAAAGAGAATTCAACAAATATACTCTGGAGAAATTTGACTTCCTATTGAGTTTTCATCACTTTATCCTTGAAAGTATGAACTCATTTTTAAACCCCCAAGATATTCCTTCTTTGTGATGGAGAACCTCAATGTCTCCTTTATATTATATTTCCTTTGGTGGAGTATTGAAGTGGTGGAGGCCCAGCTAGAGGGACTTAGTTTCTCGGTTCCAATAATTTTTTTTACAAAAGTTTGTCACCTATATACTTATGTTGATTATTTCAACAGAAATACTCTTTTCTCATCCAATTGATATCTTGCAAATATTTGAGTTATTATTCCATGGGCGTATTTGTCATGTATGTTAATGGATTATGCTAATCTATATGCTAACATTATATATTATCACCATATGCTTGTGTGTCTTGGTTGTTGAAGACAAGTTGCAGGTATAAATACTTGAGTTGCATGGGTGTTGGCCCTTGACCAAGTTTTGGAGATCCTTGGTCATGTTTGACCTCTTTTGGGACTTTGACAGATTGGTCGAAGGTAGAGTGCAATTCGAAGCAGAGATCGCAGGATCTCGGCCCCCTTTTAGGACAATTTTGGGATTAGGGTTTATGTAACGGGTATGGGATGTCGTCCCATAGGTTTACCCATGTTTGGGCCCATTTTGTAATATATAAATAGATATCTAGGCAATGTAGGAAGAGGCCAATGTGCTAAGTGAGAATAGTTGTGTATGCTTTGTGCATACTATGTGTTAAGAACTTGCAGAGCTAAGTGCAAGTGATTGTAAGAAGATTGTGTATAGACAGTGAGAAGGCTTTGTGCTTAAACCTAGCTCGGGGAAGGAGAATTTGGCAAGGTGCGCATATATCTCCTGTCCTATGCAGAGTAGGGTTTTGATGCTCTGTTCTTGTAGAATATTGAGAGAAGATAATAAAAAAGAGAAGAGTCGGTGGACGTAGCCCCACACTGGGGTGAACCACGTATATCCCGTGTTATGGTTGCTTTGTGCATTCTGGTTATTGTCTTGTGTATATAATTTAAGCTTAAGTGTAGTAATGAATGTTTAGATGAGTCTAGTATGATAGCTTAGTTCTTAAATGATGTGAATAAATGCTAGATCTGATCTTTTTCCATGTGCTAAGTGCTTAGATGTGTTAAATCTGGTAGAATACTACATTGTTATGTAATTAGGGTTTGGATATGCTATGTGAATAAGGGTTAATTACTGATGAATGCTAACTGCTAAGTGCTTTGTTAAGTGGTATAATCACAGATCTGTGTCCTAGCTAGGTTGTAGACACTTGAGTCCTACAATCACCCCTGCATCTACCTCGGGTGAGACTTCATCATCTTCATAGGTGTTGCCGAAAGGGTCGGTAGTTAGGGTTTTTTTGGTGCATTGTTGAAGCATTGAACCCTGGGTCTGGCCCTATGCCAACAAATGGTTCCATTACTAGGAACTGAAACTGTGATTGCTGGGAACTGAAGAAAAGAAAGCTCTATGCGTAGATCTGTGCTTTAGTGTGTAGTATTGACTTGCAAAGCTCTGTGCTGAGAAGAGAAGTCTGATCTGAAGAAAATAGGTAATATATTGAAGCTTTGTGCTCTGATAAAGGTAAGATAAGTGAAAAATTTTGTTTCGAAAGAATGAATCTAAGTATGTTTGATAAAAAAATTCCTAGTCTGAAAATTAGGGCACAGTTAGAAGAAAGAATATTTGATACAAATAGATCTGATAAAAGCAATGAAAGATATGTTATTTGTGGATCTAGACCATCCCGAGTTGTGACCGATAAAAGAACCAAGAATTGTGACGACTTGGCGAATGCGAAGCTAATTCCATCCATCCTACCTGACTACATCCCACCCCTGGTCAGTGTGGTGAGTTGTGATAGTGTCCCAAGGGACTTTGACTACACATTCATCACTGCGTACCTCCCGAAGGGAATACAAGAAGTCAGATTGTAGTTGAAGAGGATTCCAACCTTGAAGATCAGTGACTATAACCTAGGAGACCGCATGAGCTATGACATGNATAGTGTCCCAAGGGACTTTGACTACACATTCATCACTGCGTACCTCCCGAAGGGAATACAAGAAGTCAGATTGTAGTTGAAGAGGATTCCAACCTTGAAGATCAGTGACTATAACCTAGGAGACCGCATGAGCTATGACATGCTCGTACCTCACAAATATTTGACCAAGACCAAGGGGAAGAAATCAAAGATCATCCCCCAGCCGTGGACTATGGACATCGCGAGGTCCACTGTATTGAACGTGATGAAGATACCACATTTTGGAAGGCACCAGGAGGTTAACGCATGCATTAAGCTCCTACTGCCATGCTTCCATGGCAGGTATCTATGGCTAGAAAGACACATCACCATCGATCTAGTGCTGATCCATAGGATCACCAGATTGAGCATGCAGGGACCAGACCCATAAGACTTTTATCCAGGGAAGGTTGCAGACCATGCCCTGGCACAAAAGATCAGATACAACTACGATGATGTAGAGAAAGGGACATGAGGCTATAAGGTAGCCTCCATTCAGAATGGTGTAGTGCGCCTTGCTTGCCAATTGATTGCTGGTAATCTAGTCCGAACGAACAGACCCACACAAGTCACAGGGTTTGTTTTTGACCTCATAGGAAAATACGTGGAAGGACTACAGATGAACTGGGCCAGTTATCTAGTCAATCAGTTAGAACTGGATTGTCGCAAATCTCAGGATCAGGGATATGAGTTCCATTTTAGCTGGTTGTTGATCCTCATCGCATTCACTACTTGGGAGATGCCATAAGGTGAAACCTTCCCTAACATTGAGCCGTTCGAGCCACTAGTTGCGCAGTTTACCACGCTTTGGTATTCAAGCGATATGGGGAAACAATGGTAGTCGAACGCAGTATTCCATACCTACTACCTACAGCTGAAGAGGGCTATTGAGTCTTTCCCTCATATGATGTCGAATACCATGGACAAGTTCAGGTCCCTTATGAAGTTCCGCGTAGATAGGAATTTTATTTCTATTACTGTGCGCGCAGAAGAAAGTAAAGAAGAGCTTCAGTCCTACTACAAGCTCATAGAGGAGGACCTAGAAGAAAACACTAAGGAATGGCCCACAAAGTTCCTTATACCAGTCGACCATGAATCACTTTCCGATCCCAACCTCATTGGAAGTCCAGTGGTTACTCGTGAAGAGTATGATGCACCCAACAATAGCAGGAAAAAAATAAGGAAGATGTACAGGAAATACACAACACATCAGAAGAGACTGCATCAGATTCACCTAGTGGAGGAGGAGATGATGAAGTGGACAAAGAAGATCAAGAAGGGGAATAAGACAAGCCAAAGAAAGGTGAAGTAACACCACCTATGAGCCCCCTTGAAGAGGCAGAGACATCCAAGAAAATAAAGGTTTCCACAATGAAACCTACATCGTGAAAGAAGTCCAAAGCAAGTAAGCTGAAGATGCAGACTGTACTCATGGTCGATGACTTCGAATTCATTATCACAATTGTATCATATGCCTCAGAAGATATTTTGCAGAGAACTGAAGTCAAACAAGAAACCATGTATGGAAGGATTGAAGCAGAGTTGAGAGCAGTACAACAAGCCCTTCACTCCAGCTGCACAGTGTCCACTGCTCCCCCACCAACAAAAGAACTAGAATTGGGTGATGAGCCTGCCTAACTCTGCAGAATATCTGATGCGACTGAAGATCGCCTTCATCGTGTGAAGGAAAAAAAAGAACAGGCCACATTTGCCTTGAAGCAAGAACAAGAGGAAATCATAGAGCAATGTTGAGTTGCGCAATAAGAGAAGGACGACCTCCAAATCAAGTTTGAAGAGGAGAGAGCACAGATCCAACTGGAGAAGAATAGATTCTCACAGAGCAAGATGGAGTTAAAGAAGCAGTTTTCAGAGAACTTCTCTCTGTGACGGGCTTAGAGAAAATGGAGGAAGACCCGGTGGAGAGTCAAGTGGCGAATCTTGAAGAATCCATTCAGCATCTTCAACAGATAATAACAATATTGGAGATACAAACAGTGCCAAGCACTCCGTAGGAAGTGCGAGACCAGAGAGAAGCAACTACCCAGAGCGCAGTTGAAAGGATCAAAGAATTATCCATGGAATGTAAACAACTAAGTAGTTGCAGTGCGCAAACTTATGAGCACCTTACCAAGGACCCTGAACTGAAAACACTGGAGTCGCAACTCTAGGAAGAAAAGTAGCAAGAAACAACAGTATAAGCGTAGTTATATCCCTTGTTAGTGGTCAAGTGAATGAAAATATCCCAAGAATAGTGCACGGCTCAACAACAGGTCCATGCCATACAAATCAAAGTCATGGAAGTGACTTAGAAGCTCCAGCCAGTCCAGGATGCAACTTGCCTACTTTTTGAGGAGATTGAAGGTTGAGGAGAAGAGCTGGAATGAGTAGTCACTTTGGTAGAAAAATGCTTAGAAGGACCTGTGAACGAGGAAGTTATTCAAGAGTTCACCAAGCAAGAGGCCTTGGCACAACAACAGGTTGAAGGAGCTCGAGCCAAGCTCGAGGCTTTTGAGGCAGAGTTACCCAGACCAGAGTGACTCGGGACGAGTCACAGGTGAGTGTTGGGGGCCTGTTGGCCCTTGGCCAAGTTTTGGAGATCCTTGTTCATGTTTGACCTCTTTTGGGACTTCGACAACCTAGTATAATTCAGAGTGAAAGTCGAAGTGGAGATCACAGAATCTCGACCCCTTTTTAGGACAGTTTTGGTATTAGGGTTTATGTAACGGGTATGGGATGTCGGCCCATGGGTTTACCCATGTTTGGGCCCAGTTTGTAATGTATAAATAGATATCTAGGCGATGTATGAAGAGGCCAATGTGCTAAGTGCGAATAGTTGTGGATGCTTTGTGCATACTATGTGTTAAGAACTTGCAGAGCTAAGTGCAAGTGATTGTAAGAAGATTGTGTATAGATAGTAAGAAGGCCTTGTGCTTAAACCTAGCTTGGGGAAGGAGGATTTGGTGAGGTGTGCACAGATCTCCCATCCTCTACAGAGTAGGGTTTTGATGCTCTGTGCTTGTAGAAGATTGAGAGAAGATAATAAAAAAGAGAAGAGTTGGTGGACATAGCCCCACACTAGGGTGAACCACATATCCTGTGTTATGGTTTCTTTGTGCATTTTGGTTATTGTCTTGTGTATATAATTTAAGCTTAAGTACAGTAATGAATGTTTAGATGAGTCTAGTATGATATCTTAGTGCTTAAATGATGTGAATAAATGCTAGATATGATATTTTTCCATGTGCTAAGTGCTTAGATGTGTTAGATCTGGTAGAATATTGCATTGTTCTGTAATTAGGGTTTGGATCTGCGATGTGAATAAGGGTTAATTACTGATGAATGTTAACTACTAAGTGGTTTTTTAAGTGGTATAATCATAGATCTGTGTCCCAGCTAAGTTGCATACATTTGAGTCCTCCAACCACCCCTGCCTCTACCTCAGGTGAGACTTCATCTACTTCGTAGGTGTTGCCGAAAGGGCCGGTAGCTAGGGTTTTGTTGGTGCATTGTTGAAGTGTTGAACCCTGGGTCTGCCCCTGTTCCAACAATGGTATTCATTGAACTTTCGGATGGTGTAGGCTCTTGACCTTGTCTTGTTAGTATTTCATTTATATAGCATACTTGGGGTTAGAGTTGATTTATGTGTTTCATTCCATCTATTGTGGTTTACCCTAGGCCATAGAGAGATTTTCCTTGTAACAAAATTGGTGACCATATTGTGGATTATAATGTATTTTGGCAATCACAGATACTCCTTTGACCTCACACATTAGGGGGCATATGTTATAGAAAATTTGTCCTCACCCCATGCAACTTTCTTGGATTTCCTTTCCATTTCCCTATGCAGACTTGAAGTCCCCTTTTTTACCTTCCAGAGCAAAAAAAAAACATTTTTCCACATATATGTGCCATACTAGTTAGACAACAAGCGTATATGCAGGTTGCTCCACTACAACCTGCATACATCGGTTTTGGTGCTCACAATTAAAATTATGTCAGGTTTCCATATCATGTCACGAGATCCATTATCCTTGACCTTCCATATACTGGAAACACTCTGACTCGACCCTTCAATTCCATTTGAAGGATATAAATTGAGCCATATCCAAGCCGTGGAAAAGAAGAGAATTCAATTTTTGAGAGAAAAGATACTCTAGATAAATTTCGCTTCCTATTGAGTCTGCATCTCTGTATCCTTGAAAGTCTAAACTCATTGTTCATCCCCCAAGCTCTTCCTTCTTTGTGATGGAGAACATCATTGTCTCCTTTATATGATCTTGCCTTTGGTGGAGGATTGAAGTGGTGGAGGCCTAGCTAGAGGGACTTAGCTTCTTAGTTCCGAGAAGTGTCGTTACAAAAGTTTGTCACCTATATGATTTTGTTGATTATTTTAATAGAAATACTCTTTTCTCGTCCAATTGATATCTTGCAAATATTTGAATTATTATTCCATGGGTTTATTTGTCATGTATGTTAATGTATTATGCTAATGTATATGTTAACATTATATATTATCATCATATGCTTTCATATCTTGGTTGTTGAGGACAAGTTGCGGGTATAAAGCTTTGAGTTGCGTGCTCAATGATGGTCTTCATCGAATGTCCGGACAAGATAGGATCTTGACCTTGTCTTGTTATCATTTCATTTATATAGAATAAATGGTATTAGATTTGATTTTTTCATGTCATTCTGTCTATTGTGGTTTACCCCAGGCCATTGATATATTTTCCTCATAACAGTCCTAAATGAAATAGGAAAGGAAAGATGTTATTTAGGAAAGGATGATGAAAGTTGGCTCTGACACAGAAGAATGGGTCACATAAATTTTGATAATATTTTCAAAGTCATCAGAAAGGAAGCAATAAGAGAAATTCTCGAGATCTCTAAGCCAACAAACATTCTATGCAAGCATTGTCTATAGGGAAAGTAGACCAAGACAAAGTTCAAGTCAATGGAGTAATCCACAACAAAGACGCTTGAAATTGTGCATACGGATCTATTTGGACCGAATAAAACAAAAGGATTGAAAGGTGAGAAGTAATTTATGTTGTTGTTTGATGATTATACAAGAATGACCGCAGTCTGGTTTCTCAGGAAGAAGTTAGAAGCATTTGGAAAATTCATATATAAGGAAATGGTTGAAACTTAAACAAATTCGCAAATCAAGTGTTTAAGGTCATATAATGGAGGAGAATTTACATCAAAGGAGTTCATGGAATTATGCAGTGAGTATGGCATAAAAAGGAAGTTCTCAATATCCAGGACACCTCAACAAAATGGAGTTGTTGAAAGAAAGAACAAGACAATAAAAGAAATGGATAGGACCATGATGAAGGATTCGAAATTAACAAATGTATTTTGGGTTCAAACAAAACACACAATAGTTCACATTAAGAATAGAGGAATGCTCCAAAGAAACACTAATAAGACTCCCTATGAGATATGGAAAGGAATATCAACAAATGTGAAGCACTTCAGAGTTATTGTAAGAAAATGCTACATCAAAAGAGAAGATGAGAGAATGGGAAAGTTTGACTCTCAAGTTGACAAAGGAATATTGGTTGTATACTCAAGAAAAAGTAAAGCATAAAAAATATTTAACCTAAGTCTTAAAAAAATAGTTGAAATCATCAACGAGCTAAGGAGGTATAATGGGGAAAGAAGACGGAAGGAGGTAAAGAACCAGAGGAATAGGTCCACAAAAAAGAATAATTGAAGGAAGAAGAAGACAAACAAGAACAATTAGGAGTAGAGAAAGAAGATGAGCAACAAGAACTTAAATCACCTCCAAATACACCTAGCATACGAGTACTAAAGAATCATCCATCATATCATATCATTGGAAATAAATATTCATGGGTTGAAACCAAAAGAAGAATCCATTCACCAAAACAAAAACATCTAGCACTTCTATATACTATTGAGCCAAGCAATTTTGAAGAACCCAACAAGGATGAATACTGGATCAAGGCTATGGATGAAGAGTTATATCAGATTGAAAAGAATGACACACGGGAATTGGTTCCAAGGCCAAAGAATAAGAATGTAATCAGAAAAAAAAAAAATGGGTCTTTAGAAACAAGTTGAATGAGGATGGACAGGTTGCTAAAAATAAATAAATACTAGTATGCAAAGGATACTCTCAAGTTGAGGGTATAAATTTTGAAGAGACATTTTCTCTGGTTGCCAGAATGGAAGAAATAAGACTGCTTCTAGCATATGTTTGTTTGAAAAACATCAAAGTGTATCAAATGGATGTGAAATCAACATTCCTGAATGGAGATCTAGAGGAAGAAGTCTATATTGAGCACCTTGAAGGATTTGAGTTGACAAAGAATGAAGGATATGTTTGCAAGTTGAATAAAGTACTATACAGACTCAAACAAGCACCCAGAGCATGGTATTCTATACTGGATATATATCTATAGTAGAAAAGATTCAAAAAATGAAATGTAGACAACAATCTCTACACAAATATTGATGAAGATAGTATATTAATCATTGAATTTTATGTAGACGATATCATTTTTGAAAGTGACGATGACAGAATGATTCAGAAGTTTTCCAGAGACATGCAACACAAGTTTGAGATTTCATTTCTTGGAGAGTTAACTTTATTCTTGGGACTTCAGATATTCCAGAGTAGTAAAGGTATCTTCATATCTTAGGCAAAGTATATTAGATAAATTTTGAAGAATTTTGGAATGACAGATTGTAAGTTAGTCGGTACTCATGTGCAAACAAGTTGCAAGTTAAGTAAGGATGATGATTCCAAGGATACAGATTAGAGGCAGTACAAATCGATGGTTCACATTTTAATCTATGTGACAACTTACAGACCAGACGTGATGCATGCAGTTGGACAGGTTGCAAAGTTTCAAGTTGCACCAAAGGAATCCCATGTTTTAGCAGTGAAGAGGATATTTAGATATCTCAAAGGCACATAAGAGTTTGGATTATGGTATCCAAAAGGAAAGGATCTATAGATGATGCATATTGGGCAGGTTGCATTGATGATAGAAGAAGTACAAGTGGAAAAACTTTATACTTGGGTGAGTTCCTGGTATCATGGTTAAGAAAGAAACAATCATCGGTATCTTTTTCCATAGCAGAGGCATAATACATTGTATCAACAACTTGTTGTACTCAGGCTCTTTGGATGAAGTAGACATTAGAGGATATGCAAGTAAAGTATGATGAGCCTATTTCAATGCATTGTGACAACACCAACGCCATCAATATTTCAAAGAATCTAGTGATGCACTCTGAGACGAAGCACATTCTAATCAAGTATCACTTCTTATGGGAAAATGATATAGAGAAGAACATCAATATAGAGTATGTTAGGACAAAGGAACAAATTACATATATCTTCACCAAACCACTTGTAAGGGAACCTTTCGAGTATCTGCGACATAAACTTGGAGTAGTTTTTGCACCATAGTGATCCACTCAGCATCAAGATTAACTGGATAGGGGGAGAGAAATATAAGTCTTTAAAAAGTTCAAGTAACTAATATTTTGAATTATTTTCATATATACATCAAGAATTACACGAGGAAGCACCATGAAGAGAAAATTTTGTAAAATTAGCAGAGGCTTGTAGATAGGAGGAGAAACCATGAATGAGAAGTACCCTTTGCCATTGATGTCAAAGGGGGGTAAATAAAAAGTAAGGAATAGAGAGATAGAGGCATGCAGTTAGTGGGAGCATGAGCATAAGTATTATCATGCCTAAGTGTTGCCATCAATGCCAAAGGGGGATATTGTTGGAAAATTGGTTGTCATTGATGTCAACAAATATTGGATTGATGTCAACTGATGTGATTGGCATATTTGTAGAAGTCTCCAAAGTGGTCCCCTTATGGCATAGCTCTAAGAATATCCCTCACAGGAAGAAGCTTTGGAGAAATCTACAAGAAACCCTTAAGCATGGTTAAGGATCCCCTATTTGAATGAGGATTTAGGTCATGAAGGATGGATTAAATTAAGGTAAATGAATCATGGATGGATAATAATCAATGTACCATCTCCAGTGATATCTGTAACACCATGTAGTTCCTCACGATTAGGGAGATATGGCCTTGTAAAGTTGGAATCCCCGAAGAGTGAACAAGAATCCCGTAGTTCGTTATAAGTCTTGGTCAAAGGGGTAAAGTTGTTGTAACTAGAAAACTATAGAAGCCCTAAATTAAGGAGAGGAGTTACCTAGCTCAAGTATATAAGAATCTCAAGGAGTCATTCACAAGAACACTACACACACTCTTTGATTGATTATCTATCTTGTGAACTAGTGATCTTTTGCTAAGGTTGTGACGAATTTTTTTTGAGGTAGCAAAGGAAGGTCGAAGGAGAAATTCTTGGGGTTGCAACAAACCCTAGTTTCCAAGGTATCTTTGAGTTGTAGTTTAGAAGGGTGTGGATGTACATATGTTGCAGTGAAGGAAAGCATGGATATCCATGGGTTGTAGAAGAGAAGGTCGCGTATCTGTGAAAAACTATGAAGGTTTGAATAGATGTTGGTACCAGGTCCCTAAATTCTGAAAGGAAGTTCACAGGTCATCATTCTACAGGTTCAGGTCAGCTACAAAAGTTATGGTATGTTTATTAGCTTGTTTTGATGTTTAGATTCTCTTATGATGTTGTGAATTCTTAAGGAATTCTTGGCATGGTTGGTCTTGTACTTGGATATGGTATATGTTGGTTAGTTGGTTGAGTGAGAAACACTCTTATGTATGGTACAACATTGATATGGTTCTTATAGTTCACATCCTTGAGTTTATTGCATATGGATGAATGGTGATGTATGCATGAGGGAAATGCATAGTCTCTTTGATATACTTCATTGATGATATGGTATAGATCTGCATATGGTTGATGATATGGTATTTGGCACAGGTTGTACATGGTTGATATTTTATGATTCATTATTCATTGTTGATGTATATTTTGGTTCATGATTGATGCATTAATATTGGTATACACTTGATGCATGGTATGGTACAGGTTTAGTTGGTTGATGAACATATACAGGTTTATCTGACAGTGACAGAGATAGAGTAACAGTGACAATGACAGTGCCAGTGGTAGTGATAGTGGTAGAGTTTGTGATAGTGATAGTTTGTCTACATTTATATTACAAGGTGGTTGGATGAGGCAAGGAAAGGTGGTTGTAGCCACCTTCACGTTGCAGATAGAGAACCTAGGGGGTTGTAGCCTCCTTCTAGTTGGAGACATAGAATCAAGGATTTATATCTTCCTTCAGCTTGGAGCTTGAGAATAGGGGTTGGATCCTCCTTCCAATTGTAGCTGGAGAATCAAAAGTTGGGGCTTACAATAAATGTTTTTTTTTTATAAATATATAAGAAAAGCATTATGTGGTTTTTTCCCATTTGGATTTCTACGTAAATACTGGTGTACTGTGTTCTTGATGTGATGTTGCTTATGTTTACATGCTTATGATATATATATATATATATATATATATATATATATAATTGGATACATCCATAAATGATAAATTGATTATAAACTATTGGATATTGTTGGTAAAGATAAAGAATATATATATTTTGGTTAAACGTGGTATAATTTCTCATTACTGATTGACCCGCAACCCCCCCCCGCCTCTTAGTAATCCAACATATTCAAGAAGATTTGGAAAATGATGAATAGTTCTATAAAGGATCTATCTCTACGTTTAGTGCAAGGGTTTAAATCCTTAGTGAATTTTGGAAAAAGGAAGAGTATTTTCCTTTGAAAATCCGTTTAAAGCAATTAAAAGCATGTTGGATCAAGAGAATTAAAGGTCTAAAATAAATGTTAGCAGAATATGATATCATTAGCTCACAAAGTGGTGAATTATATTAAAATTTATTTCAGTTAAAACTATCTTGGTCAACTGAAGATGTGGAGGAACCACATTTAATCATGAACTCAATACTTCTATCCAAATAACAAATGCAAGAAAAGCTAGACTTCCTAAAAATTTCATCAGCAAAAGAGTTTAACAATATGACTAAATATTCAAAGACAAAAGTAGAGGGTTGTTGTGTCTGTTATGTAAACAAGAAAGAAAATATCGAAGATACCCTCCACCATTTCACAATGGATTTTAAATATATTGAAAAATAATTATTTGATATCAAAGTTAGACAAAATATAATAGTTACACCCATGAGAAACTATATTGAAAATTGATTAAAAAATGATTTAACCAAAATAATAGAATCAAATTAAGAGAAAACAGTGACAACTGGTCAGGAAGTTCCAACCAAAGAAACTATAAAAGACAACCAAGCTAACAAATGAAAAAGAGAGAGAATCCATCATTGTCCAAGACTTTTTTTTAAAGGTCCACAGGAGCCCCATTCTAGTCCATTTAGATGAACACTTATATTTTAATTTTACATTTTAGTGCAAAAACAACCAATTATTTTTTGAGCTCCCTGGAGAATTATTTTGGTGCATAACTTTAATGATTTCTTAGACTTTGAGATTCTTAAGTATGATATTTTTGGAGTGTTCTCATCACAATATTTTTTCAGTTTTAAATGCAATACTCATCCAAAGTTCTCTGTATTGTGGCCTTACATTTTTTCTTTCTTATGATATGACCAAATCTTTCCTATGTTGTGACGAATGTAAGAAATATGTTAATATTATATGATATTTTCATTACTTCTATATAATGTTGTAAATATATTATATTTCTATCTTAAACAAGTTCCTTGTCCTTTTCTCGGGAAACTTTCTTTTGTGATTGTACTTTTTCTTTATTAAAATTGTATTTTGTAGTTCATTTAGTAATTATAGAGGAACACCAATGATCCAAAATGGATCTGAAAAGGAAAAAAATTCAAATTTATTAGATTCAGATGAAACCAACGAAATCGCGTAGTGCTCGTCGTGCTGATTTCAGTGGTATATTTGGTTTCGAAAATGGACTCTGTATGGCGAAGTTATCACAGTCTGAAGTTTTGCATAAACAGGTAAAAAGTCAAAGTCAAAGGATAACATGGCAAACACATCTGACGTGGCTGACAAAAACGTGGTATATGTGGTAGGTTGACTAGGAATATACTTGGCATGTGACTGGATTGGTGATTATATGGTGAGTCAATGATACAAACTAATGGTGGCTCGACACATGGCCCAATCCAATGGTGCCACTAACATGGCAGACACAAGTGACATGGCTGACATGAAACATGGTATATGTGGTAGGTTGACTAGGAAGATACTTGGCATGTGACTGGATTGGTGATTGGATGGTGAGTCAATGATACAAACCAATGGTGGCTTGAAACATGGACCAATCCAATGGTGCCACATGGCACCCTAATTAGGGCCAATAAGGGTAAATGTCAAAATTAGTTCTAACTTCCCTCTGTGAGATTCAAACCTACAACCTATCTATCACAACAAATTCAACCCAAAGCGCCTAACCAATTGATATATTTTAAGACTTGTTAAGATCTAGTGGAAATTAATGGTTTTAAAGTGGATTGTTAATACTATCTCATTAAAAAGGGTGCCAACTCGTTAACAATAGATGTGCCAATCCCATGTTTTAAGCCACAAATTATATTTGGGATATGGTATATTAAAAAGGGGATATTATTCCATATATTATGGCTATCGTAAAGAGATTTGAGCCATTTTTAAAGGATTCAAATCACCCATCTGTTAGAACTCAGAGTCACCCTCAGATTGCAACAGGATAATCCCAGTAACCATCAAAATGTAAATGTATTGAAATGGTTTGAGTAGGTGGACCAGTAAGACTGCAGAGAGAGGAAAAGATAACATAAGTAATTGTAGATCAGTTGGGACTGTT
>SNQJ01S0015832.1:8210-21636 GCA_010110895.2 Picea sitchensis | reverse complement strand
ACAAAGGATTTATGTGGTGATGAGGAGAAGGAAGACATAATGTGTCTGAATGATAAACCATGAAAGATAGGAAAGATGAAAACAAATCCTCTACCTGCTCAGGAATCCATAGATCAGAGAGATGCTACACCTAGACAAGAAGAAAAACAACAAGCGTCTGAGTAATAAACGATGAAACATGGGCAAGATGACAACAAATCCTCTATCACCTTAGGAATCCATAGATCAAAGATGATACCTCCCGACGAGAAGAAAAACAGAAAATGTCTAAGCGATGAACCATGAAAGATGACATCAGATCCTCTATTGCCTTAGGAATCCATAGATCAGAGACATTACATCCAGACAAGAAAAATAGAACAACATGTAAATAAATAAGACAATTTGATAAAAACAACTCAAAGGAATCTTCAATAACATAATATTTACAATCCAAGCCCTCGGGATTACAACTTAAAAATACAGAGCCCTGCTCCTAAAAAATATCTCGACTCTCTAGCCTCTTAACCCCCCTCTTAAAAAATCTTAAACTGATCTATTTATAATTAGATCAGTCCACAACTTCCAAGAGTGTGATCTGGCCATCTCATTTAAATTTTTCGTTTGTGTATCTTTTTTTTAGACTATGCGTGTTTCCACCTGTCAGACACAAGCTCAAATCAATATGGGCCTGCAAGATGAAACCGTCCATCGTGGTACCTGAGGCTGAAATTTTTGTCTCCTCGACCAGAGATTCCATGCCTTCTATTTATGGACTGAGCTGAGGTTTCAACTACCAATCCTTTTCCATTAAATGAATCCTCCTCGGGATTGGACTGCGACTGGACGATTAGTGGGTGACCACGTGCCCCTCATGGATTGGGCACTGAAAAAGCAGATGGATTTAGGATGCAAAAGTCAGTATTTGTTTATTGGATGAACTCCCCTCGCAATTGGGACGTGTCTTGAATACTAGGGGGTGGCCACGTGTTGTTGTTTAATAAGGCACTGTAAGAGCACGTGATTTTGGGGTCGTCGAAAGCAGTTTGGACCCACACTTCTTTCGGGCCTGAAATGCATCGCTTCTCACCACGTAGCTACTCTGCAAAACCATGGTTTGGATTTCGGCCTTCCCTTCAGATTTTAACGCCTGTGCATGTTGCGGTTCCAAAATTATTTGAGGCCGTTGATCTGATCGAGATCTGAGATCTGGGCATGTCGTATATTTTAGTACCCCCACCAAAGTCTTATCCACCCATCGATTGTGGAAACCTTCAAACTATGTCTAGAGATGGCACCAAATCAAAATGAATAGGGGATCTTGCCACTGCAAATTGCACTCACTTGCTTGCCTACACCTATGGCTGTCAACTGTCACCCTGGGAAACTTTATGTGATAACACCATCTTTAAAAAAAAATTACATAGTTATGCCACGTTGTTTATGGAGTATATGAAATATATTATATGTCATACAATATATTTTCCATGATATTAAAAGGGTGATTTCCAAGTTAATCCACGGATATTATATGCATATTAAGTGGGCCGAGAACTTTGGATATGGTTTTTTTTAACCATATCTAAAATCCATATGCCATATATTATGGTAACTAATGCATATTTTGATGCCAAGAGATGTGGGTTGTTGTGATTTGATACAAAAACCTCATGTCTATAAAACAAAAGGATTTACCAGTTCCGCTACAATAATTTTTTATGGAGAATTGAAGTCCAAGCCATTTTTATGCAGAGAAGTCAACAAGATAGCAAAGATTTGGAGGCCATTTCCAGAAGTTCTACTCCACATTTTTTAGTGCCATCTGTTGCATTGGGTTCCTAAGACAGAGTAGAACACAACTTATTCAATCCAAGACTTAAATGATGTAATTTTGATGTATATTTTGAGCATTGAATATTAATAAGTAAGCCTCCCCCACTGAGACAAAGGCCCGAAGACGTAGGCATATTTGTCGAACTCCATTATCAACCTTTGGTGTCTTAAATCTACACATGATTTGATGTATTTACTTCTTTATGTGCTAAAAATTCTATTATTTAGCATCTTCTCTTATTATTAAGTCTTAACTGGTAAATTTACACATGCAAAATACTTAACCAAGGCATTTAAAAGATTTTTTTGGATCAACCAACTCTTTAAAAAGGTAGGGGGATTTATCCTTGTGATGTTAATGCTAAGATTTTGAAATTGTTTAAAATCAACACCAGTGTAGAAATAGTAGACCAAACACATCAAGATCCACATGCATTACATCAGAGAGATGGTACATGTCAAGATCATCAATTTTCAGTACTATCCATTCGTCGGATACACTGTAGACATATTCACCAGGACATTTACTGAGCAAAAGTTTTACTTCCTACATGATCATCTTGGAGTAAAGGACACAATTTATTAGCAACTGTGATGCAGGAGCATCGTTGGCAAGCATGCAGAGCAATACCTATCAGTGTCTGGGAATTTGTACGAGACCTCAATGCTCGCAGTTTCAGACGATATTTTGAAATCTACTTTAACTCAGTGCTGGGAAATCCTTGAGGCATGCTTGAGCGATCACGAGTGAAGTGGAATTTTCCACTCCAACTCTGGAATGCGACTGCACTAGGATGGTTGTCATGATAAGTTTTGATGTAGACAAGTAGTTAGGGGGAACCCTAAGAGCCCTCTGATATAAATAGAGGTTTTGTATGCCCGAATGAGGCTAGTCGGTAGTTGGATGGAATAGAGCTATTAGGAGAAGAAAATAAGATAGAAGTTAAGAGAAGATTTCAATAGTTTTTGTTGTTCATTTACAGTTATAACCATTTTTTATTTTGGAATAGAACAGAGGAAAATTGATCTACTTCGCGGTGTGAACATTGTTTGCAATTCTCTCTATTGTGTTTTCATGAATGAATGAATCTCATTTTGAGTAGATGGAACTGTGAATGTTAGGATAAGTTTCAATTGTTTCTCTTTTGTTGAATTAGTGCAAGGTGTGCACACAGAACGCAAGGAGTGCGCTAACGGGATTTGTTTCGATTCTGAAACTCAGAAGAGATAATACAAAACTTTCTCTTTGCAAGGAGTGCAAAGAGACCGGTGCAAGGCATGCACAGTCATCTATAAGAACCCAAAACCTTGTGTAAAGATCTGGTGCAAGGAGTGCATAGACCCGAGATTCAGCTAAGTGTCGAAGGGACTTTGCAAGAAGTCGAATAACCAGAAAGGAGAATGCCAGGAGGGCGAGAGGAATTTCTCTTCGAGAAATCCTTAGGATCTGAGTTATCGAAATCCCTGAAATGAAAGGAGTACATGGGAAGTCAAAGTCTCCACGATACCAAGCTTAGGAGGAATAACAATTTTCATAAGTGTTAATGAGATCTAGGGATGATTTTAGGGGCTAAATTTCGCTCATGGGCTAACTTTCCATGTTTTTTCCAAAAACAAGATTCGCTATTTTAAAAATGATTCGCCCAAATTCTATAAAAGAAAATTATTTTACCTTAAAAATCACTAGAATTTTATAAAAACTATATAAAATACTTAGAAATTTGAATATTTTTACAAAAATATCGCCAAACATTTATAGTTGACATATGAAGGTTTAGTAAGATTCACCAAGGTTTCTACATTTTAAAATAAATTTCCATCCTTCAAATAATCCCTGATGAGATCCAAGAAATGGACTCGCAGGAAGGAAAAAGGTCGAAGCCTTTGAATCCTTCAAAAATATTCTAAGTCTGAAGAAAGTGTAAGTTCAGGGGGGAGAAGATATGGACTGTCCGATCAACATCTAGACAACGAGGAGAAAGTTCATAGGAGGAAGGATCTTAGTCATTCGGTCCGAGAGAAAGAGAATCGTAGCCGTCCAATCAAGGTAAAGAGAACTAGCATTAAATCTTTGAAGGCACAGAGGAGGAACAAGGTCACGAAATTATGAAATCATCGGGACCGTACTCCTCAATGAGGACACGTGGTGAGAGATCAATGTTTCACTAACTCATGACTCGAAGGAGCCAAAGGTTGAGTCGTGAGAACTCACAAAACGCAAAATCACGACTTGATCTAAGACGTTGATCAGAGGAGAGATCTAGATCGTTGATTCAGTGCCATCACAATTTCGGCTATCGGGAGAATGGAGGCAAGGGGACTCCAAAGTCGCAAAACGTGAAATCTCGATTTAATCACAACCATTAATCAAAGGACGGATCTGAACCATCAATCCAGCGTCGCGATTTTGACTATCAGGAGAACGGAGGCAAGGAGACTCCAAAGTCGTGAAACGTGAAACAACGATTTGATCACAGCCGTCGATCAAGGGAAGATCTGTATCGTAGATCTCGGGTCATCGCAATTTCGTCTATCGAGGGAACAAAGGTAGTAGCACTCCCAGATTCATGAAACATGAAGTTGCGACGTGCCTTTTACTCAAGTGCATGGTCACCGCCAATGGTCACAAGGGAGAAAGGGCTTAGCAAAGAAGAGCTAGCACCCATTAGCATTGAGGTTCGAACAATGCTCAAGAGAGAAGCTGCGGGTCTTGTACGACCTGCGCATTTGGGGAAAAGACCTGTGTAAGTGGGTTTGGGGTCTAGCAGAGACCCAAAAAGTCAATAAAGCTCAGTTTCTTCATCGATCCTAGACTGGGAGGTCATGCAGCCCTTAGGAGAGAAGGGGGGTCTGCACCAAGTGGTATCAGAGAAGAATGTTTGCTTGCAGACAACAGGTAAACGAAAGGAGACAAAAGAACTCGGAGTTGTACTCTATGTGTGTGACAGACAGTCAACACAATGCTACCAAGGAGATGAGTGGAACCACCTTTGGCCAATCGAGCTATAGAAAGGGAGATGCGAGAAATTCATGCAATATTAGAGGTGATGGAGGTAACGCAAAGACGAGCACCTGATGCTAGAGACGTTAGTGATGTAGAGAGAGAAGAAGCAGTGGGAGAGAATGTTATCGGAGAAGCTGCAGGAGAGGATGTTGCCGAAGAATGCTTGTTGAGAGCAGTTTCCATATTGGGAGGCAGATCCAAGATAGAGGTCCCAATGTATGAAGGCAATTTGGATGTCGAAGAGCTATTGGATTGGATAAGATCCATGGACAAATATTTCGACTATGAAGACATCGATGAGGAAATAAGGGTGAGACATGTTGTCACCAGACTAAAAGGACATGCAACACTATGGTAGGATGAACTGCATGCCAAGAGAAGAAGCAAAGGAACACATCAGATAAAGAGATGGGACATAATGGTAGCCAAGTTGAAGGCTAAATTCATGCCCAAATATTATCAGATCAATCTGTTCAGGAATATGCAGAACCCGATATAGAAAGGGATGATAGTTAAGGAGTACACATAGGAGTTCTATACTTTGAACATCAGAACTTAACAAAGAGAGAGAGATGAATAAAAAATTACCAGATATATAAATTGCCTGAGATATGAAATCCAGGATGAGCTCAGCATGATGTCAGTAAGGACAGTGTATGATGCTTATAAGTTTGCACTAAAGGCGGAGGAGAATTTGGCCAGAAAACAAAGCCAGTGAGGGAGAGGTAAAATCTTGGTCCCAAACAAAAGTAGGTGAGTTACCCATGACAGATCACAGAAGTCTAAGGATGAGACTGAGAAACCACATAGTCACTCGGAAAGAGGAGGAAGTTCCCGAGAAGTACAGGGTGGTGGAAGAAATTCTTCCAGAGGAAGAGGAAGAAGAGGAGGAGGAGGAGACGTAAGATGTTATGCCTATGGAAATATAGGACACATGTCTTGGGAATGTCCCGAGAAAAGAAAGAAGGAGGAGGTGAAGATCACATTTCAGAATCACAAAGAAGAAATGTTGAAGCATAAGGAGCAGAGGATGGAAGATCCCTGATGTTGAGGAAGGTTCTCTTAAAACTAGAGGCAAAAGTTGAAAGGCTAGTGCAGAGGAATAGTCTCTTCAGAACAACTTGAAAGACTAAAGACATAGTATGCAAGGTGATAATTGACAGTGGGAGACAACTTAGTATCCACGGAGATGGTGGAGAAATTGGAGTTGGAGACAACTGCACATCTGAATCCATACAAAGTCTCATGGTTGTAGAAAGGAAACTAGGTAATGGTTACTAAACAATGCTTGGTTGAATTTAAGATAGGAGGATATAGAGAAGAAATTATGTGTGATGTAATTCCCATGGATGTATGCCATATTTTATTGGGAAGACCATCGCAGTTTGATAGGATTGTCATTCACGATGGGAGAAAAAATGCATACACATTAGAGAAGAATGGTAGGACACACATGTTGCTGCCAATAGAGGAGAAGAGAGTGAAAGAGGAGGCCATCACAAGAATACTTCTCATGAGCGGGAAGGAAATCCTGAAAGAAGTCAAGGAAGAACAGGAGATGCAGTTCATTGTGGTGAGGAAACCCAGAGTTATCCTTACAAGTACTTCGATGGATGATTTGCCTGAAGAAGTATAGGAATTGCTGGAAAATTTCACTGACATAGTGGTGGATGAGCTTCCAAACTCATTTTCACCCATCAGAAGTATCAACCATCATATTGACTTGATACCAGGAGCAATTATGCCAAAAAAAGAAGCATACAGGCTGACACCTCGAGAGAATGAGGAGGTGAAGAGATAAGTACAGGAATTGTTAGACAAGGGTTTGGTCAGGGAAAGCTTGAGTCCATGTGCAGTACCAACTATGTTGAGTCCAAAGAAATATGGAGGATGGAGAATGTGTAGAGACTCAAGAGCTATTAATAAGATCACCATCAAGTATAGATTTCCTTTACCAAGAATGGATGATTTAATGGATTGTTTAAGTGGAGCAAATTTCTTTTCTAAAATAGATTTGAAGAGTGGATATCACCAGATTAAGATGAGAGAATGCGATGAGTTGAAGACAACCTTTAAGACAAATGAAGGTTTGTATGAGTGTCTTGTTATGCCATTTGGATTAACAAATTCCCTGAGTACTTTTATGAGGCTGATGAATGAAATACTGAAATATTTCATTGGCAATTTTGTGGTTGTGTATTTGGAGGATATACTGATCTTTAGCGGGACTAAAGAGAATCATTTGAGGCACCTGACATTAGTGATGATGAGGCTATAGCAGGAGAATTTGTTGATAAATCTGAAGAAGTCCTCTTTTATGAATACATAACTCATTTACTTGGGTTTTGTGGTCTCTTCAAATGAACTGAAGATGGATCCAGAGAAGGTGAAAGCAATCAAAGAATGGCCGTCACCAAGGAGTATGTTTGAAGTAAGGAGCTTCCATGGATTAACAATATTCTATAGGAAGTTCACCAGAGACTTCAGTGGAATTTGTGTACCAATGATGGATACAATGAAGAAGAAGCACAAGTCTTTTAAATGGACAGAGAAAGCCGAGAGGAGCTTCAATATACTGAAGGAGAAAATAACAGAACGACCAATTCTGGTCTTACCGAATTTTGAGAAGACATTTTAGGTGAGATGTGATGCAAGTGGAGTTGCAATAGGAGCAATTTTGAGTCAGGATAATAGACCTGTTGCCTATTTCAATGAGAATTTGAATGAGACCAAGAGAAAATACTCCACATATGACAAGGATTTTTATGCCATAATTCAAGCCTTGAAGAAATGGAGACATTATCTTGTCCCACGGAAATTTGTCTTGTATAGAGATAACCAGGCTTTACAATTCATAACCGGGCAGAAAAAATTGAATCAGAGGCATGCAAAATGGGTTGAGTTTATGCATAATTTTACTTTTTTCATAAAACATATCGCTGGGAATGCTAACAAGGTTATTGATGCACTAAGCAGGATATGCTTGATTCTACAGGAATTCTAGGTGAAGATCTTGGGGTTTGAACACCTTAAGGACATGTATTTTGATGATACAGATTTCAAGGAAGCATATGAAGCATGTGAAAATCCTGTGTTGAGAGACATAAGCCAATGGATAGAGTACATGGTTCAAGAGGGATTGTTGTTCAAAGGAAATCAATTGTGCATACCAAAATGCTCAATGAGGGATAACCTTTTGAAGGAAAAGCATAGTGGAGGATTGGATGGACATTTTGACCATGATAAAACATTTGCGCAGTTGAGCGGTTCATACTATTGGCCAGGTATAATAACATAAGTGATAAATTTTGTGAATAGATGTAGAATATGCCAACATGCAAAAGGGAAAAGACATAACACTGGATTGTATCAACCATTGCCAATACCATAGAGGCCTTGGTATGAAATAAACATGGATTTCGTATTGGGTTTTCCAAGGACGCAAAGAGGATTTGATTCCATATTTTTGGTGGTGGATAGATTTTCAAAGATGTCACATTTTATCCCATTGCCAGAAGACCAATGATGCAACACATGTTTCAAATATATTTTTCAAGGAAGTTGTAAGACTTCACGTCCTACCCAGAAGCATTGTCTCGGACAGAGACACAAAATTTGTTGGTCACTTTTGGAGAACATTGTGGAAGAAGTCGGGGACAATTTTTTCCTTCAGCTCAACTTATCATCCTCAGACAGATAGACAGACTGAGGTGGTGAACATAATTTTGGGAAACTTATTGAGGAGTCTGGTCACTGAGCACCATAATCAGTGGGATTAGATTCTGCTGCAAACATAATTTGCATACAATGACTTACCAAACAGGATCACTGGAAAGAGCCCATTCCAAATATTGTTTGGAATGCAATCCAGGGGAGTATCTAAGTTGAGAGACTTGGAACATAGTGAGATCAGGAGCACTGGAGAAGAATATTTTACTGCAGAAATGCAATGGCTCCATAGCCAGATCAGAGGATAGTTGCAGAATTCTAACTAGGAGTACAAGCGCAGAGCTGATCAACATCGCATAGAGATTCAATTTGAAGTAGGATATCAGTTTCTGGCACATTTCAGGAAGGACAGGTTCCCTAGGGGGACATATAACAAGCTAAAGACGAAGAAGATAGGGCCGTGTAAGATCTTGAGGAATTTTGATGCAAATTCCTATGAGATTGAGCTTCCAGATGATGTGGGCATATCGCCCATATTCAATGTTTCAGACCTGTATCCTTACAGGAAATATGACACAGAGGGATCATAAGATCAAGAGAACATTCAGTGGGAGAAACAAATGCCTATAGCAGAAAAACCACATATGGAGAAGATTGTTGATCAAAGGATTGGAAATAAAACCAGAAGGAAGACCTATTTTGAATATCTGGTCAAGTGGAAGGGACACCCAATAGAATAAGCCAGTTGGGAAAATGAAGATGCTATCTGAAAGCATGGAAGGTCAGTGGAGGAGCTCATGGAAAGGAGTTCATGAATTTTTTTCAAGGGGAGTATGATGCAGGAGCATCATTGGCAAGCACGTGGAGCAAGACCTATGAGTGTCTGGGGATCTGTACGAGAACTCAACGTTGGCAGTTTCAGTCGATATTTTGAAATATTCTTTAAATCAACACTGAAAAATACTTGAGGCACGTTTGAGCGATCATGAGCAAAGTGGGAATTTCCACTCCGTCTTTGGAATGCGACTGCACTAGGATGGATGTCAGGATAAGTTTTGATGTAGAAAAGTAGTCAGGGGGAACCCTAAGAGCCCTTTGAGATAAATAGAGTTTTTTATGCCCGAATGAGGCTAGTCGGTAGTTGGCTAGAATATAGTTGTTAGGAGAAGAAAATAAGATATAAGTTAGGAGAACATTTCAACAGTTGTTGTTGTTCATTTACAGTTATAACCATTTTTCATTTTGGAATAGAACAGAGGAAAATTGATCCAATGCGTGGTGTGAACATTGTTTTCAATTCTCCGTATTGTGTTTTCATGAATGAATGAATCTCATTTTGAGTAGATGGAACTGTGAATGTTAGGATAAGTTTCAACTATTTCTCTTCTATTGAAGTAGTGCAAGGTGTGCACATAAAATGCAAGGAGTGCGTTAACAAGATCTGTTTTGATTCTGAAACTCAGAAAAGATAATACAAAACCTTCCCTTTGCAAGGAGTGAAAATAGATTGGTGTAAGGCGTGCACAATCATCCGCAAGAACCGAAAACCTTGTGTAAAGATCTGGTGCAAGGAGTGCACAAACCTGAGATTCGGCTAAGTGTCGAAGGGACTTTGCAAGAAGTCAAATAACCAGAAAAGGAGAACGCCAGGAGGGAGAGAGGAATTCCTCTTCGAGAAATCCTTAGGATCTGAGTTATCGAAATCCCTGAAACACAAGGAGTGCGTGGGAAGTCGAAGTCTCCACGAGACTAAGCTCAAGAGGAATAAGACTTTTCATAAGTGTTAACGAGAACCAAGAAAAAGACTCGCGGGAAGGACAAAGTTCGAAGCCTTTGAATCCTTTGAAAATCTTCTAAGTTTGAAGAAAGCATAAGTTTGGGGGGGGGGAGATCTAGACCATCCGATCAACGTCCAGACAACGAGGAGCAAGTATAGAGGAGGAAGGATCTCATTCGTTCGGTCCGAGCGCAAGATAAACGTAGTTGTCCAATCAAGGTAAAGTGCACTAGCATTAAATCTTTGAAGGCACACAGGAGGAACAAGGTCATGAAATTTCAAAATCATCGGGATTTTCCATCATCAAGGAGGACACATGGCGAGAGATCAGCGTTTCGCTGACTCGTGAATCGAAGGAGTCAAAGGTTGAGTCGTGAGAACTCGCGAAACGTGAAATCGCGACTTGATCTAAGTCGTTGATCAGAGGAGAGATCTGGATCATTGATCCAGATCCATCACAATTTCAGCTATCGGGAGAATGGAGGCAAGGGGACCCCAAAGTCGTGAAACGTGGAATCCCGATTTGATCACAGCTGTTAATCAAAGGATGAATCTGAACCGTCAATCCAGTGCCATCGCAATTTCGTCTATCAGGAGAACGGAGGCAAGGAGACTCCTAAGTCGCGAAATGCAAAACGTCAATTTGATCGCAGTGATCGATCAAGGGAAGATCTAGACCGTAGATCTCGGGTCATTGCGATTTCGGCTATCGAGGGAACGGAGGTAGCAACACTCCCAGAGTCGTGAAACACAAAGTCATGACACTCCTTTTACTCAAGTCTGTGGTCACCACCAGTGGTCAAAAGGGACAAAGGGCTTAGCAGAGAAGATCTAGCACTCGTTAGCATTGAGGTTCGAACAACGCTTAGGAGAGAAGTCACAGGTCTCGTACGACCTGCGCATTTTGGGAAAGGACCTGTGTAAGTGAGTTTGGGGTCTAGCAGATACCTAGAGAGTCAACCAGGCTCAGTTTCTTGATCGATCCTAGACCAGGAGGTTGCGTAGCCCTAAGGAGAGAAAGGGGGTCTGCACCAAAATGTCTTTCTTTAATTCTTCATTTTTGATGCAATGTACTTTGAGGGGGCGTTCCCATGAGGTTGTAATACCCCCAAATAAATTATTTATTAAGTTAAATAATTTCCTTAAGAAGAAAATTCAAGTTTAGGTTTAGTAGGAGAAATGTGACTATTATTAATGTAAATTCTGGGAAAAATATGGAATTGCCAAGTGTCCTTTAATATGGACAAATGTAAGAGACACGTTATTTTATTTAATTAATAAAGGGGATAGAAGGAACAACCAAGTTAAAATAGATGATCATGAATCCATGAGTGGGGAACAAGTTGAAGCTAACCCTGGGCATGAAAGGATATGTTTCAGAAGTCAATTTTGGTGATTGACACACCCTAAAAATCAGGGATTTCAAAAGTTGTTAAAATTCCAAGGAGGGAAAAGAGTTTGGAAAGAACAAGACCTCGAAAAATTAACATATATACACATGTGTGAGGAGACATGATGTTTCTTAGCATGTGGGAGAAAAGGATTTACAAGTAACCATTTCCGTGGATGAATAACAAGAGAACGAAAGAGTTGTTGTGTGAGCACTGAGGGGTTAGGAAACTGTTGAGGACACAAATAGTGTTGGAACATGAGGCTCATTTATCCCTTATGGATTCATGATTGGGGGTCACTGGATCAAGTGATTTGGCCGATCCATTCTAAGGCTAGGTGGAACTTGGCTACGCCTTTTGTGTTCCAGGTTTCTTTTTATTTAAATTGTTAAACTAAATGTCCATGTTACTGTTATTGGTAATGTATTTTGTAGAGATAGATTAGATTTAGATTGAAATATTTCAATTTCAAGGAAGACTATGTTGAAGTCTTGTGTATATTAATGGTTAATGTTTGAACAAAAACTAGATCTAGAACTATGCAATAAGTATATCCTATAAAGTGCATTATATTCCATATAACATTTTATACATAAGGCATTGCAGGTTTGTCGAATTTTACAAATAGTTATATAGTAATCATAGAGAGAAGTATTAAATCATAGTGCCAAAATGTGCATACATTTAATGATGAAAATTCTACACATAATTTCAAAGATTGGTTTACACCAGAATGTCATACATTCATACAAAATCCATTTGTAATATAGTAACTGATAATGCTATTATCTTATATTAGGAACCCGAATACCTTTCATTGTATTCCCTTCATAGGGTCAAATGCTATGAAAAGGGACAACCTGAGAGGGACAACGTTAAAAATATAAAATTAGTATTTTGATTAATATGGCATGAAAAGGAGAAACTTATAACAACTCAAGTGGTAAAGTATTAATACTTGAACCTTCAAAAGTCATCCAAATCGCTTTGGAAGGAGATCTCGTTACCGTGCGGAAGGGTGAGAGCAACGAACGAAACTTGATGGGTTCCTCACGCAGTAAAGAAGACCCATCATTAGATAATTATAACCATAAATAACTATTCATTAACTACAAATCATGAAAAATAAAGTGATGCGATGGTCACAAATATAATCACACAATAATTATAAATTACACAACAAATAAAAGGAATGCGAGTTATACAAACTAATGGAATCACGAAAATGTTTATTAGTTATTTTTTATATACTCAGTAAACATTAAGAGTCAATCGAGACTCTGTTAATAATTGTTTCAAAAAATAACTCATAGATCAAGAAGGGGTAATCAAGACTCCTGTAGGAGTTGTCGAATATATTATTCATAAAAGGAACAAAGGGAAGGAATTTATACTCCCACGAAATCATAATTCAAAGATGAGATTTAAAATATATAAAAGGAATTATTTACAGTCTGAGTGGGCTTAATGGTTAAGAACATGTGTTTGCTCTTAAGAGGTCACAGGTTCAAATCCAGAGGGAGTAGGGTATGTATACCTTCTGGTAGACTTTACCAATCAAATCGCTGGGTGGAGGGGGGTCCCTTGTCCCACAAACAAGGAGGTACGCAAACACATAGACTATCAATTAACTATGACTCTAAATTTGATAAATCAGATTTGATTCTGTGATAGAATCTTAACCATTAATTAACAGAAAGAGGAAGTCCAAATAATTAAAACCAGATGAAACATTCAGTAATATGAAGTCCAAATAATTAAAACCACAATAAG
>SNQJ01S0015831.1:174646-200490 GCA_010110895.2 Picea sitchensis | reverse complement strand
ATAGTCTTCCTCCTTTGTGCTTAGAGACTCATAAGCACATGGGGACCACTTTCCAAGGTACCCAAATCTCAACAAATACACATGCGCATTGTTCCATCTTTCTTTTTCACCAATACTACTGAAGATGGAAAGGGACAGGAACTTGACTTGATGTGGTCCATGTCTAACAACTCCTTAATGGTCTTTTCAATTTCATCTTTATATTTCTTGGGGTGCTTGTAGGGAGTGGTGATGACAGGTTTCGCCCCCTCTTCCAAGTCTATGATGTGTTCAAACCCCCTATCCTGTGGTGCCCCTGGTGTTATAGGCTCAAAGACCTTGCTATGCCTATCAATAATTCTATGGTGAGTAGTGAATTTCCCCTTTCTTTTCTACCCTGACTGATATTCTACAGTCTGTTGCATAAACAATGTCTTCCCTCTTGAAGATGGCCTCCATGCGTTTTGTTGTCACTACTCTCGGTGTGTTGTCTGTCATGCCCCTGAGAACCACCTTTTCCCCATTTTCTTCTATGAAGGACATTTCCATGGTTTTGTAATTTGTGGTGATAGGCCCCAATGTGCTAAGCCACTGTGCTCCAAGGATGATGTTGGTGTTTGGAAGGTCCATAACATAGAAACCTTGTGCCAAATCATGCCTACTTGTATTAAGCTTAGATTCCGAATGTATCTATCACAAGGCATGGTGTGCCCACCTACTACCTCCACACGAAATCCTTCAAACTCAGTTGATAGGTATGTGTCTTCTTTGTAGTAAGGTCGAATCAATGAAGTTGCATGAAGCACCCCCATCAATGAGGGCTGAGACCTTTTGTCCTTGTAGCACCCCTCTCATCCAGAAAGTGTTGAATTTAGGTACCTCGTTGATGGATGCAAGTGTCACCTTTTCATCTGTTGCAAGTTCGTGACCTACATCCTACTTCACGCACGTCACAGGGCATGCTGCCTCTATGTTTTGTAGATGGCTGAAATCTTCATCCTCCTCATTGTTAGAATTTACTTCAATGTAGTGTGCCTTTCCTTTGCCGATACACTTGTGTGTTGGATCCCATGGTTTCTTTGCAAGTGAAGCATAATTGCTTCCTCCTTAATTCCCTCTAGTGGGCTCATCCATCCTACCCCTTCCTCGGTCAAACCCCTTGGGACTCTCCCTCCTTGGTTCATAGGAGGTCTTTGAATCTCTACCCCTTGGTTTTATAGGAGGTCTAGGATGAATTTCACCTTGGTATTGGCCCTAAGTCCTGGTCCTCAGGCATCATGCTACAAGTTGGTGAGCTTAAATCCTTGACCCAACCCTCAGGCTCCATCAACCCTATACGTGAAAGAGCATCATAATCTCGATTGAGACATCACACATTGCCATAGCCTTTAACCTCTGAAAATTCTTCTATGTAAACCTCGAGGTGATTAAATGCATTAGAGGTAGTGTGAGTTCCCTAAAGGTAGCCGGGCCCCAGTCAAATTTGTCAATGAGCCTCTGTGTGAACTCCGTGTAGGATGTGATCTGATTGTGACGCAGTGTGGTCAACCCATGGTACCACCAATCATGAGCCTTGCCCTCCAAGTACATGGTGGAAAGATTTGATGGCATCCATCTCTCTCACGGGGCTAAGCTATAGGTATGCATCGGTTGCACCGTAGCACGTGAGTAAGTAACCTGAAGATCCATCAAAATAAGGAATCTCTATCTTTCCTGCCCTACGCTCTAGTTTATAGTTGGGCCTTTGATATTGTTTAGGATTACCTGAAACTTGATTCCACAATACTGGTCTAGCGTGACTTGCCTCTGGAATCTTGCACTCAAGGCATAATACTCCTTGACATCTTGCTCAAAGTTGTCCTCGATTTCATCCTCATAGTTGCGTTGTGGCCCTACTATGTGCTGCCCCCTGAGGAGCTCCACCTCCATAACTATGTCCCTCGGTGTGATAACGAGGGCTATACTCCTATTGATGTCTAGTCCCCCCATGATATCCACTAGCTTCCCTATTTGCATAAACCTGGACCCTTCCTTGCATGAGTCATCTGCATTAGGAGTTGCGCTAATTTCTCCTGGCTGGCATTCACTCTTTCCAAAGTCTGTGTTATTTCCATCTGTCCCCTACGCACTGATTCCTGGTTTTCCTATAGATGATGTACAAAGATTACTCTGTCATAGTTATGGAGTGTTGTAACTCCTTGGCGAAACTTGCTAGAATCGTGGCTCATTGTCCTCACTTGACCCCTCCATTTATGCCTCTATCTGGCACAATGCGCTTCCTTAGATGCGCCCGTAAAATACCATTGAAATTAAATGGCTAATCCCCTAATTTGGGAGGATCAGCATTCACGATACCCTTTAGTGTTCCCAAGCCAAATGTTTTTGCTTGGAACACTATTCTATTATTTTGTTATGTTTGCTTATGTATTTAGGTTTACTCATGAGTTGTGCATTAAGGGTTTACTTGATGTTTGATTTACTTGAAATAATAGATATGAAGCATATAATCATAAATGAGACAAGATACACAAAGAACACGTTAATAGGACCAATAATGTCATATCTGACTTTTATTTAGATAGTAGGAAGATCCTTTGAACAAGAGATCTGCAGATATGGAAGAAAACCCTAATAATATCAAAATGGGTTGCCAGCTGATACAATAATAAGCAATGCAAAGATAAATGCCTCCCAAAGGTTGTATGAGAAGAATATCCAAGCCTCTAAAGGCTCACAACATGCAAGATAGGACTGTAGATAAGAAAACACGGTCAATATACTGCAGAACCCCTCCAACTATTTGAGTTGTGCACTACTATGGTTGCTGATGAAACCTCAAGTTTCGACCCTCCTCTTTCTAAGCTCCAAATACCTCCAAACTCTCTCGAAATGTAGATTGGTGATAGAATCAGCAGGCCAAGTTTCAAATTGATTCAAGAGTTTGTGCCCTCACAGTTTGAAGTTGGATCAAAGGAGATTTACGTTCTCCCTTCTAAGGTCTCAACTTCCACCAAATCTCCCGAATAGTAGATCGGGACAATACAAACAAGCTGATGAAATCTCTAGACAAACTATGAAGATCCGGGTCAGTAAATGGTGAAAACCACTTCTTGTGATGCTCCCCCCTCTCCTCCAACTCAATACCCAAGCTCAAAAATAAGCTGGATAACCTCCTCCGGTATAGACTAGAATGATGTTAGGGACCATACGAAGAAAACCGAGATGCTCCTTTGCCAAGCCTCCTCCTTTCACCATATCAGGCCAAACTCCTCCCGAGGGTGGAATTAAGCCCCGATTTAAACCCCTAGGTTGGCACTAGCGCAGCCACTGTAGCTAGATCAAACCCTGCAACATTGTAGAGATGATTGTGGGAGAGTTATCTCACCCTCAGGGACCAAGCACGGATCAAGAAAAGGCTGGATCTTTCACCATGAGTTGATCTCTAGGGTTTTTAGACTCAAAACCCTCAAAAACTGCTTGTGCTCAAGAGCTCCAATGAAAATAAGATAATAATACAGAATGCCTTAGAAATGCGACCTTCCGTTTATTTTATAGCTCTAGTCTATTCATGTTGAGTTAGGTTAACCCTAGGGTTAACTCATTAACCTAAACCCCTTTTCTTTTCTTTCATTGACTTACCCTTTTTCACACAAAGTCAACTTCGATGTCCAGATGTTATGTTTTGTAAGTGTCTTTTGGTTGACTTTGTCCCAAGATGCTGTAGACTATAGTCTAGTGGGGATAGCTGGACTACTGAGTCTCTCCAAACCTCTTCATCAGAGGTGGGGTACATTACAAAGTGAAGAAGAGGATGAGGGTTTGGAGCACTTGAGCACATCCTTGAGAGGAGGGCACACCATTGAAGGAGAGCAAGCAAGCTTGAGGAGGTACACTTGTGGGAAGCAAGGAAGCCTAAGCTTGAGGTTCTACATCCATGGAGAGTGGACTAGTCAGAGCACAAGCAAAGAGGGGCACATATTGCTTGTAGAGGGTGCGCATGAGGCAAGGAGGAAAGCAAGGCTAGTGGGCAAGTGGTGCTCTACCATTTGGGAGCTTTTGTGGAGGCAAGGGGCAGACCTAGAGTTGAGGGTGCAAGCTTCTATCCATTTGGCTACTAGGAGGGGCACAAGTCTTCATTTAGCAGTCACATCTACAAGGAACTCCAAAACATCATGAGTTGGGTTGCTATTGTATCGAGGTTCATTTGTATTTATTTCCTTGTTGTTTTTATGGTTTGAGATCTCCAAATATATACATCTACTCCAAAGCTGGTTTTCCCCATGAAGTTTTTCCCGAGATCTTGTTGACCATAAACTTATGTGACAATTTCATGCATTCTTAGAATTGTTAGAATCCAAGCGTTTTAGAGTTGTAAAGATCCAAGTGTTATGTTTGAGTTTATTGCATGTGCTAACATTGGAATGTCAAAACACTTGCAAGGGCACCTCAAACAACATAACCAATGAAAACTATCGGCCGAGAAAGTTACCTAATTGTTTGTTGTCCTAAAAGGCAACAAATGACAGTTTGGAAGTTCAAACTTAGAGCTAAAATCTGGTCAAAAGACAGATCAGATTTAGCGTACGATATTACATTAGTTCTCTTCGGTCACAAGTTTGGAGGCTGCGACTCTGTTGTTACTACTAGCATTTCGGTTTTGGCTTGGACTTTCTCTTGGTTATGGTTTGGACTTTACGCTGATGCGCTGGCTCTAGAGATGCATACCTTGGTTGGCTATTGGTTCTAGGGTTTAGCTTAGGAATTATTCTCTGTCAAGGTTAAGGTGCTTTCGGGGGGTGGCATATGTGCCCTATAGTTTGGGAGACAATATTGAGATATTGTCTATGGTGAAAATAGCACACCTATTTTTCTAGCGATTATGTTGTCATCATCATTCATTTCATGTCACGGAGCTCATGCTTTAGACTCATTACTTGTCCCAATGTTCTCTTTGAGAGAAGTTGGATTAGGGCATGTATAAATGCTCCAGATGAGAATTGGCCTATTAGAAAATTGGGTGTGCTCATTTAACCATAGACAATATAGTGTTGATTTGTACCCAGCAGGAGGTGTTCCCCATGTGTTTCCCTCCTTAGCACATGTGGGAAGAATCATTTGGCACTTTGTCCTAGTTATTTATGTCTATTTGTACTTTGACATTGGTTAAAAGTACATTATAATCTTTGGTAAGTGAACATTAAATCACACTTTGGTGATTTTGAGGGGACATAAAAGTGACTTAGGGAGTGTGAAAGTGGTTATGAGGTCACATTTACTTTAGTGATCTCAACCTTTGATTAAGGATGATCTCATCCCTTGGATCTTAGTTTCACTTTTGGTGCCTAAAGGGGCAAAGACCAAAGGAGGGCACATAGTTCATGAGGACTCTTGCTTGTTGGAGGAGGAGTTTTGGAGTTTGAGCTTGAGATTTTGTGCATGGGTGAGGAAGAGGCAGGCCGCTAGCTTTCTTGTCTTGATGATAGAGAGGCGTACATACTTATTTAGGTGGAAGACTTCATCTTTGAGGAGAAACATGGTTTTAACGGTATTTGCTACACGGAAGTTTCTAGCCATCGAGAATTCTTAGATGTCCCGGGTTAGTGATCCACTGACTGGCCGAGGATAGCCATTCTGTGGAGGATTCACATTCGACATCTCGGCGGGGATTCTAAGCAGAGATCTGGCGATTTGAGAGCGCACCACATTTTCTCCTTCAGCGGTTGAGCTTGGATGTCTTCTTCATTCTGGAGGTGCTATTGTACTAGGTTCTTATTGTATTGTATTCTCTTGTAGATTGTTGCTCTACCTCATATATACATCTTATCTCTGGCCCGGTTTCGAGAAGTTTTATCTAGGGTCATATGACCAAAAATACTGTGTCTACATGCATTTTAATTCTTTGTTAGAAGCCTTTAATTCTGTCCATATTTTCAACATTTAAAGATTAAATAGGTGTGTTATTGTTTATTGAGATATAAATGTAATTTATCTAACATAAAAACTACTTGCAAAGGGCGCAATCATTGAACAACAACCATAACACATCAAATAAAACTAAGAACAGGTTGGCTGTTATAAAAACAACTGAAGAAAACTAAATTTGGGCCAGCAAGAAACTTAGTGTCTTAAGCAGTCAAAAGAAACGGACAAGAAGGCTGGCGATAGGACTGAATTTCTACATAGTAATATTGTCACCCAACCAAAGGCACTAATGCTACCCCCCGAGCACCTTGACCTTGTGACAGAGAGAAGAATTCCGGTTGCAAATCAATAGCCAACCAAGGCTATTGCACCAAGTAAGATAACCAAGGCTGATTAGAAAGTCCAACCTAGAAAAGCCCGATGTCTGATTAGGGAATTCGCATTTCGCATTTGCTCCCCGGACACTAGCACTACTGAATTTCGCGGTGTGTGCACAAGTGGATTTCTCCAGTTTCAAAATATCTATCTCAAATGAGAATTGGCGTCATGTATTTATACTTCTCTTACGAGGTTGTTTTGGGCGACTTCTCTTTAGGGTGCTAAAGACTTAATATAAAATATTTTCTTTAAGTGGAAGCTTATAGGGTTGTGTCCAAGTCTTTTCTAAGCTTAGAATATTCTAATCTCATCAAAGGTCACAAATGGAGGTTGATACATCCATGACTACAATGTATCAACAGGACAAACTTTTGGTGTAATAGGTGGATTTCTAGAGGTGGAAGGTTAGTGCTAGTGAAGTCAATAGCAGAAGCTATTCTAGTGTACTATAACTCTCTACCCTTTATTCCCAAAGGGGTCCTTGACAAAATCAGGAAGGTAAGCTTCAAGTTTCTTTGGTCAGAGAATAGAGAGAAAGAGGGTATCCTATTGGTGTGTTTGGAGGTTTATCTTTAGGGATGGGCTTTGGAATCGGATCCTTATTCAAAAATACATAGATACTGATGTTAGAATAATCTATGGCGCAAAGTGTATTCTTATTATTATTTGATATATTATTCATTAAATCAATCCCCATTCTGGATTGATCGTAATGGGATATTATAAGAGGACCAAATCCCCTTTACTTGGATTGGTCAAAAGATAGTATAATAAATGAGAATAAAAGTAGGCCCAGGAAGATATTAAAGGAGCTAAAAATATAATAAAAGGTGGTTATAACCACCCGGTTTGAAAAGTCGGCTCTGCGGTGAAGAGACACTTCACGCGTGCAAGTCTTGTATAAATAAAGAGCTAAGCCTCCTTAGACACACAACTCACTTGCCCATTTGAGAGACAAGTTCAGATATACTACCGGAGAAGAAGGAGAGAGAAAGTGGCACATATCTGGGAGAAGATCTTTTGCATTAGTTTAAGAGATCTCTTGGCATTGTATTATTATCTATATATTAAGGCTGTTGAGTTTTCTTCCCCTAGAGGGTTTCAGGATAAATGTTGTGTCTCTTGTGATTGTGTATTTCGGTGATCTGGATTATGCTATTGTTATCTAATGAAATGCAAAGAACTATAATAATGGCTTAAACATTAACATGGTATCGGTAAAATTTGAAGAGCATCTTTCCTGAGAAAAGTGAAAAAGCGACATTGTTGTCATTACATGAAAGTGAGTCTTTTGTGGGAAGGTATTTCTGACCCTAAAACCACTAAAGCGTGTGCCCTCCCCAAGGATCATTTTGGCACCCAACCGGTAGCACCCAACACCCCCGTTAGCTAGATCTCTTGAAAAGTGAAACCTAGTTTTCACAAAGTACCAGAGTACCAGAGTACTAGAGGTACCAAAAGAACCAGTCTATAAATCTGTAGATCAAGTTTGAGAGGGTAAAGTTGGATTTTCAAAATACATTTTCCAACAAGACACACATTTCAGTGCATCTATTCTTTGGATCATAATTCCAAAATTCAAAGTTTGAAAAATTAGGGTTTCCTCATAAAACCTAAGTTGCAGTTGCAGTTTTTAGAATCAGTTGCAGTATCGATTGAAGTATCATCTGTAGTACTAGTTGTAGTCACTCTTGAAGTTTTAAAGAGTTGGTAATGATTGCTGCTGGCGCGAGATGTGTTGCCACCACAAAATGCTGATCAGTATGTACTCACATATGTTTGGTTAAACTTTTAAAGAGTATTTTGAGGAGAAAGGATCTCTTGCCATAGATCGGAAGGATCTCAAGATCCAGCACATTCGGAGGAATGATGCAACCAAGGTGATTGATACGATATGCATCTATTTGTCATGACATTATCTTGATGATGTTGCATCTTGAAGCTATGATCAAATTATTAGAAAGGATTAAAAGTTGATCATAGAGCTTTTCCTCTAACCTAACCTTCTGTCCAGATAACGTATTGTCACCGATGAGCGAGGTTGAAAGCACTTCGTCACTTGACTAAAGGGATAGCGGAAGAAAAGCAAACACTCACTCTTGAGGATAAGGCTCCGGGTTTGATTAATCAAGATTAATAAGATTCAAGAGTACACATGACAAGTTGATGACTATAGTTGAGATAGCGGTCGTCGTAAAGTATTATACTTGATAGCATGTGAGCATATAGAGGTAAATGCTTTAACGTAATCATTTGTCTGATAAAACTAACACCTCCTCTAGGAAACCTCGTGTGTTAGTTCCAAGGTGCCATGGAAGAATGCTTGGTCACAACACTATGAGGTGTTGACCTCATTTAAATGTGTATTCCTTACCTTTAATCTTTGCTGAAGATAAATTATAAGTGATAGCTCTAAAAGACTCTTTGTGATGATTGTTAAATTATTGCTTTATATTATCAAGGATATTATTCTTAGTGTTTGTTGACCTTGCTTGAGTCACATGTAATAACCACTGAAGCTATAGTGAAGGTTGCAGAGGCAATGTGCTAAAGGAGGAATACATAAATGAAGCAATCATCATTGGAAAAGAAGAAAGGTGGCTTGCATAAGCTAAGGGTCACTTTCGATGCCATGACCCGCCATTGAAGAATCCATGTGAACTTTGGCATGAAGATTGGCTCATCAACTGGTGCTACCATACATGTGCAAAGTTGTCACGGGTTTACGAGAACTCAAAGGTGACCATGAAGTATGCAATGGATGTGCACAAGGGAAGAACATCAGAACACATTTTCGAAGAAAGACATCAAGGCGGGGAAGGTCTAGAAGCAAACTTCAGTGTAGTGTGGCCCAATACCCATCGTCCTCCATTAGTAGAATTCAAAAGCCTTGATAGAGAATATTTCTGAGAGAAAGATCAAGACTTTCGGTCCCGGATAATATGGAGGAGAATACACCTCAAGAGTTCATGAACCACGCAAAGATGTTGGGATCAAGGGAACTCACTACTCCCTATAATCCCCAACAAAAAGATGTAGTTGAGCGAAAAACAGAACCATACTTTTAAGTTGTGAACTATGATCATGATCAAAGATCTTCTATTACCTTATGGGCGGAAAGCTGACAATGGCGGAGTTGCATATGTCTTGAGAACCGATTATCCCATAGTGCGCTTGGACTCAAGACCAGGGAAGAGATACAGGAAAAGCGAGAGGTAAGCCATCTCAAAATATTTGGTACCCGATGTTATTCATATCTAGAAGAAGAAACAAAGATGGAACCTTAGGGAAAGAGGAATATTTTGTGGGATCTTGTAGGAGTTTCCAAAGACCGAGAATCTATATATCGAGTCATCGTCACATTGAGATGTGGGGGCGTGACTTTTGATAAGATACCCGGCTTGAAGAAGAAGTATATGAAGAATGTAATCCCCAATTGCAGAACCGGTGAGAGGTTCTGTTTGTTGAACGATGGAATTTGTAACTTCCCCTGATGAGAATCACTAGAAGATCATGACACGATAGAAGTTCAAGAACCTCCTCGAGATGAGATCCTCCATAAGAAAGCCAGCTTGGGCTGAAGAGCTTATTCAAGATGGAGAGAAATATAGTGTTCAAGAAGGAACCACGAGAAAGGTGAAAAGACCAAACCATTCTCTAGTTATACGACTTTGATGTGCAATCTTCTAGGAGAGCCTACCTACTTGAAAGCCATTCAAAGGAAAGAATGAGAAGATGCTATGTGAAGGAATACCAATCCACAATGAAGAAACATTATGAAATAGTTCCCAGACTGAAGAGTAAGATGTGGTATCCTCCAAATGGCTCTTCAAAATAAAACCTGCTTGTTGATGGAAGTATTAAGTATAAAGCAAAAACAAGATTTGTGCTCATTGGCTTTCTCGGGGAAAGAAGACATTGACTATGAAGGGACATTCACGCTCTTGGCAGGATACCTTCAATTAGAACCATCGCATAGCTCTTGCGGCTAAAAAAGGTGAAGTGGGCGCACCCGAGATGGACGTAAAGAGCGACTTTCTGAATGGTGTCATACCGAAAGAGGAAGTGTATATAGAGCAACCCAAGGATTTGAGGTTGAAAGACAAGAAGTCTCATGTCTAAAAATTGAAGAAATATCTATATGGAATTAAGCAAGCTCTAGAGCTTAACATGGCTGTATAGCCAGTTTCTTGATGAGCTTAGGCTTTACCAAGAAGTAGCAGACTCTAACCTCTACTTCAAAGTCATAATAATGAGCCAATAATCTTCTTGCTATATGTGGATGACTTATTCTTAGCTGGAGAAGAAAAAGCTCATCACCGAATGTAAAAAGAGACTCGAAATTTGAAATGAAATACCTTGGCCTAATGCATTTTTTCTTAGGTCTTGAGGTATGTGAGAGTCCAGAGAGGATCTTCATAACCAAGGGAAGTACAGTCGAAATCTTGAAGAGATTGACATGTTGGAAATAAAGCCATGAATACACCCATGAGCGAAGTTGAAAATTGTTGAATTCGATACTCCAGCCGGAGTTGATTGATGCCACTGCTGTCACAGACAGTTATTGGATCGGCGTGTACGTGAACGGACTGGAACATTTGTTTTGCCATGAACACCTTGAATCAATTTTTGGTAGAACCGGGCTGTTCACTTAGTGGTTACAAAACATGTGATGAGGTACCTTAAAAATTACAATAGATTGTGGTCTTAGCTATGATGGAGATCATGATTTCACATTGAGTGGATATCTTGTCTGGTGGGCGGGGAGTGTTCCCGGCGGGAAAATCGCCAGGATGTTGTTTCAATTTGGGATTAGCTATGATCTCGTGCGATAAGGAAGCGATCTAGCATTGCTCTCGGCTTGTGAGTCGAATACATTGTTGCATGTTACGCCAATTGCGAAGCTATAAGCCGAAAGTTGTTGGCCAGGCCTGTTGACCTAGAAGAGAGCAACCTTGATCCTATGTGACAACGAGAGCTACACAAAGATGACAGAAAATCACAGCCATTCCCACGACGGTCAAAACACATAGAATCCGATATCATTACATCCGTAAAATAGTGCAGAGAGGAGCCTTAAAAGCTCAAGTACATTAGCCGCGAATGAGCGAGGTTGTTGATGTGTTGACAAGCCACTATCTCGTATAAAGTTTAGTACTTTCGAGATAAACACGGTATAATGCAGAGACCTTCTTCGAAAGGGGGGAGTAGTTGCTGAGATGAGACATCTCTTGCTTCGACGATGGTTGTGGCGTAAAACAAGATGATGTGATGTGACTAGTATTGTGCTTCCATATTAATTGTTGTGTTGTGATTATAGCTTAATTGTTTTGGTGTTTTCCATCTTAATTGTTTTGATGTAAAGCTAGTCTAGTATTTTGCTTCTGACCTGATGGTTGCGGCGTAAAGCAAGATGATGTGTTTGTTCCTTGCTTCTGACTTAGTTTTTTAGACGTAAAGCAATATGAGATATTTCTTGCTTCTGAGCTTGTGGTTGTGACGTAAAGCGGGATGTGTATCTTGCTTCCGACACGATGGTTGTGACATAAAGCAAAGATGAGTATGATGAACCTTGAGCTTCAATTTGGATAGCACAGCGTAAAAGCGGTCTGATATCTGCTAGGCCGGATGGTTGTGACGTAAGCGAAGGGCAGTATCTTTACTTCAACGAGTGTTGTGGCGTAATGCAAGGCGATGAAGATGAGACTAATCTTTGTGCTTCCGGCCCTAATGGTTTGAGATAAAGCCAATCTAGTATCTTGCTTCCATCTTGAGTCTTGTGACGTAAAGCAAGACAATAAGATGAGGTAATCTTGCTTCCGGCGATGGTTGTGGCGATAGCTGGTCCTGGTATCTTGCTTCCACGACCTAAGTGTTGTGGCGATAAAGCAAGACACATTGAGATGAGGCAATCTTGTGAGCTTCCGTCTTGTTAGCTGTGACGTAAAGCTGGTCTTGTATTATGATGAGCCAGCCTTGTCTTTGTGATGATGATGTATCGGTTTTTATACTAATACATATTGATCACGGATGATGATTGCATTCCTTTGAGAATGGCGATCTTTCTTAGATGAAGAAAACTTCCGATGATGATTTATAGATACGCGGTCAGTGTTCAAGATGATATTGATGATATTTGTCCTCTCACCCACTTGATGTTGATGATGATGAGCCTCTCTCGCGCCGTCTTTATTTGAAGAATACCCTTCTTGTTAAAGGGGTGTTAAAATAATGTAGCGCAAAGTGTATTCTTATTATTATTTGATATATTATTCATTGGATAATCCCATTGTGGATTGATCATGTCCGGTTATTATAAGGACCAAAATCCTTTTAGTTGGTCGAAAAGATAATTGTAATAAGAATAAAAAGTGCATTTAGAATATATTTAAGAGGCCCCCAAAATATAATAAAGGTGGTTATAACCACCCGGTTGGATAAGTCGGCCCTGCCAGTGAAAAAAAAACCCAGTTCAGCGCCTGCCAGATTATATAAATAAAAGAGGCTAGTGCCTCACTTGAACCTACAACTCACTTGCTCATTTTGAGAAACAAGTTAAGATCTGCTGCTGGAAAAGAAGAAGGAGAGAAGTGGCGCATATGCGGGAGAGGATCTTCTGCATTAGTTTAAAAGAGATCTCTTGGCATTGTATTGGCTATCTATATTAGGAAGTTTTTCTGGGTTTTCTTCCCATGAGGGTTTCCCAGGGCAAATGTTGTGTCTCTTGTGATTGTGTATTTCGGTGATCTTGGATTATGCTATTGTCTAATGAAATGCAAAGAACATAATAATGGCTTAAACATTAACAACTGACAGGCCCTAGGATCCTATAGTGGTGGTGGAAGCCACTATGGAAGTTCAGATCACCTTTATAATCAAGGATCTTCACATGGCTAGCTATTATGAATAAAGTACTTACATGGGATGTACTACAGAAAAGGAATAAACATGGTCCAAGCAGGTGTTCTTTATGCAAGAGAGGAAGAAAATATTAGCCACTTACTTATCCTCTGTCCATATTCCAAGGAGCTCTAGGCAGAATTGGATATCTTGATAGGGGTAAAGGATAGTTGGCTGGGGGGTGTTGCTGATTGTTTCAAACATTGGGAGCAGAAGCCTGAATTAAAACAATTTAGACCTCTTCCTTTGATTGCATCATGGGGTATATGGTTGGTTAGAAACACGGGCATTTTTTAGGATAGATTTATTCCTCCTTTCCAGTGTGCTGCTCAAGCTCAGGCTATTTTCTCCAGCTATCCTAAAATTACCCCTCACAGGCAACTTTCCCATCCTCCTATAGACAAGTCTGGGGTTTGGGGGTACTTTGATGGTGCTAGTCAAGGTACACCTCCTAGTTGTGGGGCAGGTAGCATTTTCTACTTAAATGAGACCCACTCCATCAGTTATAAGTCTGGCCTAGGAGGGGGGTCTAACAACTATGCTGAACTCTTTGCCTTGAAGATCCTTCTTAAACTGGCAGCTGAAAAAGGTGTGTTCAATATTCAGGTGTTTAGGGACTCTCAAGTGGCAATAAACTCGATGAATGGGAAGACGAGGATGTCCAATTTGGTTCTAAGTCTTATTTTCGATGAGGTGAGAAACTCTTTATCTGTATTGATACTTTGCTAATGTTTTCAGAGAGCTCACTTCTGCTGCCGACACACTGTTGAAAGGACTCAACCTGGCAGCTGGTTCATGCTCTTGGAAGGAATCAAAGGATGGAACCCTAATTCAGGAACACATCCTATCTGTCTGTCTGAGGAGCAGATTTATTGTTTTCTTTGGTTGTTCCTTGATTCTGTTCTGGTTCATTTATCTGTACTTGGAGATGAAAGACCTTGCTACGAGTCTGTGGAAATTACAAGACTGGCTCTGTTGCTCCTTCAGTAACCTATCTGGGTACGCTAATATTTGCTTTTCCTAGAAATCCTTGGACAGATGATTATGTATAGATTTTGATACTATTCTAGCAGGTCTGTATGATGATGTGTATTTGAAGATGTCCAGATATATTTCAGGATCCTTTGTATAAGAATTCTACAGGCATAGATTGGTGATGCTTAGTTATCTGTGATCCTTAGGACTTGCTTGCAATGCCCAAAGCATGCAAGGAATGTCGTCTCTCTTAATTTTTAATAGAATTACGATTTTTTCTCTGGGGAAAAACACAGGACTACCATCTCAAAAATAATCCAGTAACAAGAGTCCTTCAGCAATCTAATGTATAAAAAGTAATGCACTGCTTATGAATTACCTTCAGGATCATAGTTACTCAGATCCTCATGAACAACTCTGCTGAATTCAAGGACTTGTAGCCAAGTGTCCCTAGAAATATTATACCGTTGATGTTTCTTAGTTAGAATAGTGGTGTTTTATACAGTCCACTATGATACTCATAGTGTTTATGTCATTGTCCTTGAACTTCTCCATAACTGCAACGTTGAGGTTCCTTCTCTGAGCCATTGATCTTTTAGGGTTTGTGAGAGGCTAAAGGAGGAGAACAGAGCAAAGAGATTCAGTATTCCTTGCTCACTTGGTGGGGTGAGGAGAAGGAAGTGAGAAGAGAAGAGGATGAGGTTTGGAGCACTTGAGCATTCACGAAGGAGGTGCACCATTGAGGTAAGCAAGCTTGAGGAAGCACTTGTGGGAAGCAAGTTTAAATTTCAATGAGCTATGGCTCCTGCATTTTCCTTAAATTTTCTGTTTAACTTTTACTTGAACCATAACTGCAGCAAACCAAGATCTGAAGAATAACCATGCACAAAAGTATCTGCAGGAAACCCTTCTCAACAAGGAAAGAAAACAGCCAATCCTTTGCTATATTCTTCAGAAAACCTCCACCATCAACAAACTTAGCACACAAGAGGGTACTGTAATTCTCATAATTTTGGACCACAACTTCTGAAATCATGAGATTATTTTGTGATAACCATAACTACTGCAGCAAACCAAGATCACAAGAAGAATAACCATGCACAAGAAGTATCCTGGGAAACCCTTCTCAACAAGGGAAGAAAACCCAGCCAATCCTTTGCTATATTCTTCAAGAGAAAGACCTCCCACACCATCAACAAACTTAGCACACAAGAGGGTGCTGTAATTCTCACAATTTTGGACCACAACTTCTGAAATCATGAGATGACACAATGATAAGTGAGTTTCCTCAATGGGGATTCACCTTTATTTATATAAGACTTATCACATCAAATGATGTGTCTATTGGCACAATAGGGCCGACCTCAATAACTCCAAATATAATCAATAATTACCATATTAATTATCTTTTATATTAATTATCTTTTACATTAGTTATCTTTTATATTAATTATCTTTTACATTAATTATCTTTTACATTATGGTGGGGCCGACCTATACCCTTTACATTACAAATAGGTTTACAGGTCAGTCTAACTCTTGAACAATATAACAAGGGATCTCATACACCCACTAGTGCTTAGCCACTAGGGGCACATCCATCTATGCTCAGCCACAGGGATGTCTCTCTATCTCACTGCATCTCACAAGAGAACCACACTCACTAGTACTTAGCCACTAGGATCACGTTCACCCATGCTCATCCACAAGCACATCCAACTCAGTAGATCTTCTTTCTCACTGCGTTACACAGGAGGGTCATCTGGAGTTCATCATCTCAACTCTCTGCTCAGAGGAGGCTAATACATCGTTTCATCTTTGTCTTAGAACGATGCACCCAACTCATGGGATTTCACACGTTCATCTGTGCTCAGCCACATGCACGTTCAATTCAACAGATCTTCTTTCTCACTGCTTTACACTGGAGAATCATCCGGAGTTCATCTCAACTCTCTATAAGGAGGAGGCCATCATAACGTTCCAGTTCTGTCTTAGATAGGAACCACATACTCAACTCAGGGGGCTCTCTCTCTTTGTCCTGGAGGATGTTTCACGCAGTTGTAATCATCAACACTCCCTCTGAGCTAGGGAGGCATTCTCCATCAGATCAAGTCTCACATGGAAGTACTCGAACTTCTTCTTGGTTGTAGTCATCAATACTCCCTCTCAGCTAGAGAGGTACTCTCCACAAAGTCAATTTCTCACGGAAGTACTCGAACTTCGTATTGACAAGCAGTTTGGTGAAGATATCTGTAATCTGCTCATGTGTAGGAAGGCACTGCACGTGTATTGCTTTCCTTTGTATCATATCTTTGATATTTTATCTCAACGTGTAATAGGGTTCTCAAAGAGCTTCACACAACTCTAGTTATAATAATAGAATCCATCTCATGATCAAATAATTTTGTCAGAGGCTTGCAAAGCCACACTACTTCGCGAACTGCCACACTCAATGCTATATGCTCTGCTTCTGCGGTACTCAAGGCCACAGAGCTTTGTTTCCTACTGCACCAAGAAACCATGGTAAACCCCAAGGAGAAACAACAACCGGATGTGCTCTTAAGGTCCACTGTACTCTCTGCTCAATCTGTATTGGCATATCCCTGCAAACTCAAGTTCACACTGGAGGCATATCTTAGGCCATATCCAATTGTGCCTCGTATATATCTCAATACATGCTTTACTGCTATCCAATGAGTCTGTCTTGGCTGACTCATGGATTAACTAAGCACATTCGCTGCATAGCATATATCAGGTCTGGTGTTAACCAGATACATCAATGATCCAATCAGTTGTTGGTACACATGTGTATCAATCTCGTCTTAATCATCATCATTTATTTTTCGTCAAATCCATCACCATTGGTGTAGACATGGATTTGCATTCTGTCATATTGAACTTCTTTAATATCCCCACTGTATTTTTTCCTTGACTTAGGAAAAGTCTCATTGGTCCTCTGTCATACTTCTTGTCCCAAGAAGAAGTGCATCATACCTAGATTCTTCATCTCGAAATCAGAAGTTGAGGCCTGCTTGTATCCAACAACACGGCTTTCTGAATAAGTCATCAAAATCAAGCTCTCGTCACCAACAATGTAATAGTATAGGTTTGGATCAGCAACACTCTTGTTGAAACCCAAACTCATCAAGAATCCATCTATCTGATGTAGTTTCCAACTCATGGATGGTAGTACAGATGGAAGTCCATCGGGCTATTGGATCAATATGTCTCATCATAGCTTACTCCCTGTGCTTGTGAGAATCCTTTGACTACAAGTCTCGTTTTGTATTTCTCGACACTTCCATCAGCTGCATGTCTTTCTGCCTCTTGCAGAGTTTGTCAAGCCCAAACAGGCCCTTTTATGGCCTACTGCAATCCTGGGAATATCAACTGGATCAACTGTATCAATGGCTATCTCCCTCTGGACTGCTGAAGAGGGAGAAGGTACTATCTCTCTTTCTCAATTAGTTTGACTCCTTCTGAGTCAAGTGACTCCCTCTGAAGTCTGAAGGATAAGCATTTTCCTTTAACCTGCCTGGAACAAGAAAACAAACGAAAGGAAACAAGACAAGAATATCTCCTAAAGGAGATTCATGAGTACATCTCTAGAATCAAAATATTTGTTGTCACAGCTACAACACCTACTTGTAATGTAGCAACCTTAGAAATGTAGGTTAGAGGCATGCTAATTTAAAACAATGAAACTTGGAGTCTTCACTTCCAGTGTGTTGTTCTTCTGAATGCACTGAGACCTCTCTGGGTCCGTGATTGCACTAAGGCTTTCTTCCTCCTGCAAGTACCCTTATGACAATGATGCAAATTATATATATACAAATGCATACTTGAGAGTGTACACCAATGGAGGTTCTGCTTGTTTGTCAATGTCATGATGATCAATGACATTCCTCGCTTGTTTGCCTTGTAGCCACCTTGTACTATACAAGTCTCTGCATCAACCTTGTAGCTCAAGACTGTAATCAAGGCTTTATTGATGTTTGTGGATGACATAAGTAATAATGAGAATCTCCTTGCTGTCAACCAATGTCTTGATTGTCTGAAATACCCTTGAGCTGCTAGCACAACTATTTAAGACCAAAACCTTCAAGCAATCACTGTTGTTGTCTTTCGGATCTGGTCCACTCTTCTTACCAATATCTTCAATGCACTTAGGCAAGCAATTATAATTTTCTGTGGAGAGAACTTCAAGAGTAGATGGAACATCATAGGCAAGACATCAACAACATTCTTCTATAATTGCTGAGATATACACCAGCACCACCATTAAATACTTGCATCAGTATATGACATCAAAAGATGACAGTATGGAGCAATAGGACAACAGAGATATAACTCTGAAATTTGACTTGTCCACAGGTCTTTGTAACTGTGTTGTCACAGGTCTGTAATGTCACTCAAATGGCCCTTAAAACTACCCAAAATTTCCTCTTAACTCTGCTCAGATATATACCTCATGTTTGTCAACGAATTTGCCCTAATGATTGACATGTTTGCTGAACTGTGGCTGATTTTGATGATGAACAATGGCTGAGTGTTAGGGTATTCTATTGTCCCTATAAACCCTCCTCTCTCAGCACAATTCTTTTCCCACAGGCCTCGGCCTGCTACAGGAGGCTTACACAACCCTTAACATTCCACAGTCTGCCCGCAAAAAGGAGAACAGTGCTCTTTTATTACCATCGGACTGAGGTAATCCTTACACAGGACCTGTGGCAGCCTCAACATTCACTTCAGAGGTGTCCAGCCCTTTCCTCATTACAGATCTGTTGCTAGGGTGTTAGTGTGGCAGCCTTAGGGTGTTAGGGTGTTACTGTGGCAGCCTTACGGATCTGCTGTTAGGGTGTCGCTGCGACAGCCCTGTTACTTGTCACATCATTTCAAACAGTGCTCAGCCAGGCCTGCGACCAGCCTCAATCTTCACACTGAAATTAAGAGGGGTCCGGCCTCATCATCTACCACCGAATTTTTAAAGAGAGGTCCGGCCCTCTTCTCTTCACACCTACAACAGAGTTTTGGCAGCCCTTACCTTCAATTTTAATGTGCAATGATCTTCTTCAAGCCTGCTCTGAAACCATGTTAAATTTTCAATGAGCTATGGCTCATGCATTTTCCTTAAATTTCCTGTTTAACGTTTACTTGAACCATAACTACTGCAGCAAACCAAGACCACAAGAAGAAAAACCATGCACAAGAACACAAGAAGTATCCTGGGAAACCCTTCTCAACAAGGGAAGAAAACCCAACCAATCCTTTGCTATATTCTTCAAGAGAAAGACCTCCCACACCATCACCAAACTTAGCACACAAGAGGGTGCTGTAATTCACTGAAATTAAGAGAGGTCCGGCCTCATCATCTACCACCGAATTTTAAAGAGAGAATCCGGCCCTCTCTTCTTCACACCTACAACAGAGTTTTGGCAGCCCTTACCTTCAACCTTGATGTGCAATGATCTTCTTCAAGCCTGCTCTGAACCCATGTTAGCCCTTTCTTTCAATGGAGCTATGGCTCATGCATTTTCTTAAATTCTGCCTAACGCTTACTTGAACCATAACTACTGCAGCAAACCAAGACCACAAGAAGAAAACCATAACAAGAACACAAGAAGAAGTATCCTGGGAAACCCTTTCTCAACAAGGAAGAAAACCCAACCAACTTTGCTATATTCTTCAAGAAAGACCTCCCACCATCACCAAACTTAGCACACAAGAGGGTGCTGTAATTTCACAATTTCAGACCACAACTTCTGGAATCATGAGATGACACAATGATAAGTGAGTTTCCTCAATGGCGATTCACCTTTATTTATATATAAGACTTATCACATCAAATGATGTGTCATTGGCACAATAGGGCCGACCTCAATAACTCAAAAATATAATTAATAATTACCATACTAATTATCTTTTATATTAATTATCTTTCACTTTAATGTGGGGCCGACCTGTACTCTTTTACATTACAATTAGGGTTACAGGTCAATCTTACCCTTAAACAATATAGCAAGGGATCTCATACACCCACTAGTGCTCAGCCACTAGGGGCACACATCCATCTGTGCTCAGACACATGGATATTCACATCTCTATCTCACTGCGTCACAGGAGAACCACACTTTAAAATACAGCCACTAGGATCACGCTCTCACCTGTGCTCATCCACAGCAACGTCCACCATCAGATCTTTTTCACTGGGTGTTACATAGGGATGACACATCTGAGTTCACTATCTAAACTCTCTGCCTGAGGCTAATAAAGACTTATCAGTTCCTAGAACCATGCACCCAACTCATGGGATTTCACACGCTCACATTCAGGTTCTCACCCATAGGGCACGCCCTCCACTGAGAAATCTTCTTTTCTCACTGGCAAGCACAGGAAAAATCATCTGGAGTTCTTATCAATTCTTTGTAAGGAGGAGGCCACCATAACTTTCCAGTTCTGTCTTAGATAGGAACTGTTATCCCCGATATCTAGGGATAATTCAGGAGATCAGGTCTCTCGATGTCCACATGGTCCTAGACATGGGAGTACCGAAAGCCAGGTCGACTTTGGCATGGCCATGGAGGGCCCACCCTTCTTCTTCTCAGCTAGACTTGTCCTGCCAGTAGCAACAGCCTCCATCACTACCGGCTTAAATAGTATCAGAAAGGTTCTTGCTCCATGAGGTATTTGGTCCAGGTATCATGGTATGTGTCGATTGATTATTATAACCTTCTATGTATGCATTAGACTTTTCATTTCAGATAACTGCTTGGGATCTTACACTAATCTACTTGACCATCATAGATTAATTGGGTAACTTAGCGAGTTGGTGTTCATGGGTTTTGTTAGCCACCAAAGGGGGCTTCTGAAGAACCATCGTCCTAGCCCTCATATACATTACTTTTTTCTACCTTAAAACCCATTCATCTATCCCATTTCCTAGTCTAGCCATTAGGATGACCATCCGGGGTACATCTTGTCTTGTGGGAAGAAGGGCAAAGGCCTGCAAAAGCAGTCAGCATAAAAGCCACAGAAAATTAAACCTAGAGATAAGCTTCTGCCTAGAAGGCAATAAAGTGTCCTCTATAAGAAACTGAGGGACCCTAAGAAATGAATAAATAAGTGCAAGACCTAACCAAGAGATGGGAGGTCTCATCAACAGCCGCCCATTATGTTCATAGGTATTTAGCTGCATGACATTGCCACCATCTGGTTACCAAACCAGGCAGTGACCTTGGTTGCATGGCCAAAGGAAGGGGGTCTCACTAGCCAGCCCTCTCACCAAGGAAGATACCAAGTAACGTCAGCCAGCTCGCCACCCAGCCAAGGCAGTGTCCTCTTTTGTCAAGGTTTGTAGTAAAATACAAATAAAGAAAGATAAGGCACAGCGGGCTTGGAAAAAAATGCATCCATGATCGGCATGCTCGCCTCCCACAAAGGCACCACGGACAACACCTACTGTTCTGTAGGCCTGACTATGACCAGACATCCCTAAAACCACATCACATCACTACACACATGGTTTGAATAACCCTTTGAGGAGACTCTCCATTTCTGTAGGGTATTAGCCCAATAGGTTGCCCTTTGCTTACTTTGACTTTGTATGGTGGGGTTTGTGTAAGGTCTTTGAGAGCTATTAGAAGACTTTGTTAGAGATGTTATGCATATATCTGATAAATTTAATGATGAAATGTGATTTGCATTGCCAGTGATGTTTTGGACTAATGAGCCCTGAGGGTGTGGCCTCGATGCTGGTGGACCATTCATGGGACAGGCAATGCATGATCGGTGCACATGGGGGAGATGATCGTCTGGACCTCCATGGGGCTCAAGAGCCCACTAGATGGACGTTGGGATGGCAGGCAGGACAGCTCTAGATGAGCCTGCAGCACAGGAAGAAGAGGGACACCCTGATCATGACGTTTTGGCAGAGATCATGGCATATAGGGATCAGCCCCTGCAGACGGGACGATGGCCTTGATGGATAAGACGCCACCCAGGACAGGATGGACGATGTCTAGGGCGTTTAGCAGCATGTTATGCTTGATTGGCACGTGACAGGCTAATGGAGCCTCTAGGAGGGGCAAACAGTCTTGCTCATTTGATAATATTATTCTGCCCTTTAGGCTTGACGCCTTCATTTTTTCTACTCATTTTGGCATTTTAGCATGTAAAAAGTAATAAAATGATTAAAAACTGAACTGTTAGCCTTGTTGCATATTTTGTGGACCTATTTTAATTTTAAGGTCAAAAGCATTGTATAAATAAAGGATGTTTTTCCTCTTTTGGAATATAACATAACTTGCTCATTTGAGAGATCACTCTTTAGTTTTTGTCTTGGATTTCTCTCTCTCTCTCTTGAAGTGTATGCAACCTCTTGGAGGATTTATTTCATGGTGAAGTGGTGCTATATGTATCATTTGGAAGGTTTACAACCAGGGTGTGGATTGATGTTTCTTCCATGATCTTGTAAGTGTTTTTCTTCAAAGCTTCTTGATATTGGAATAGTTGTGTTTAACATTTACATTCATTGCCATCTTGTTGTTTTGACTTAATCATTCAAACCCTAGGGACCCAACACACAAATAGGTTGGGAGGCTTCACACCCCATAGCAAGCTTTAAGCTTCATTTGATTCCTAGAGGGTTTAGCTTCCAGCCACAGCTTTCACACTCAGCCTTCTTTTATTGGCTAGTTTTGAGTTTTAGTTGAAGAAAGAAGTGATCCCAGGCCTACTTAAGTTGCTGCTGCCAACTAGGGCTTGCTTCTAGGGTTTGTGAGAAGCCTTGCATTGGAGCAAACACTTTTCAGCCCTAGATTCATCCTTATAAGCCAGCTGCCTTTTGCCAAGAAAGTCCTAGGGAGAAGATTACAGCACTAGGCCTAGCTTTAGCTACACCCAGGTGATTCTTTCTAGGTTAGTTTGTGGCCTTGCCTTAGCAACAACACCACTAAACCCTAAGTCTCTGCTAGGTTTGAACTCCTCCTAAACCATTAGTCACTTCCATTTGACTCCATTAACCCACAAATTCAGTCTATGATTGGTTTCGAAACATAGCCATTAAAACTCCTCAAACTACCTTCAAACTTGTTGGCAAACCTACTAACCTACCTAATAACTCTAGCTGATTTTTTGGACTAACCTAAAGAGGATAGCGCGAGGCCTAATTTGAACTTTGCTAGGATAGAAAGGTGCACCTCAGTCTTCTTGTTGCAGCCGGGAGTTGAATTGCATCTTTGATGGCTGATTTTGACAAAACGCCCACCTTTGGCTAGCTAACCCGGTGAGAACACCAAACTTATATAGCTGTGGCGTCATACATTGTTATAACTCTGGTTTGGACCTTGAATGTATTCAACTTTGTCATTTCTTTGATTGGTTATGAGCTAATGATTACATCTGTGAATTAATTATTGAAACGTGGTGCTCTTTTCCTTTCATATATTGACCCCCATTGCTTGACGCCATACTTGTGAGGGACTTAACAAACTAATATAGAGCTGATCGCCATACTCTTTATCTCTTATGCTTATACCTGCAACGTTGTGACATTTGGCAGCTCTATTGGTTGACATTGAGTTATTGAATGCATTCCTGTTAAGTTTGTAAACGTTTTGCTCTTGTCATCTAAATTGACTCATTGATGTGCTTGACGCCACCCCTTGTAGCAGATTTGTATAGGTGACGAGCAACTTGGTATATGTGAGCTTGATTTTATTACATTTAATGCATACGATGTGCGATACATGGTCTTATGTTGAACTTTGAATGCCTATTATTTTCTATGCCTTGTTGGAGAAGTGTTTTAAATTATTAATTTGTTTAGCAATCATTGACTTCGACAACAATTGCATTTAATCATTGCTCATATATATCTATTGAAGATAGTCATTGGTTTTATGAAGTACTAACCAATCGCAGTTAATGCTCCTAGTCTTTGTTTTGTCTCAAACAGGTGCATCAGCCAGTGGTCTTATCTCTTTGACTATCTCTCTGGGCAGCAATCTGTGGAAGGGTTTTCCTTGACTTGACCTTACCTTTAGCCCTTCATTGCTTTCAGCTTGCCTTAGGGACGCCTCCCTTGGACTAGCCCTCCTAAATAGAAAGAGCCCCCCATCGAGGTGACAGTGGGTGGGGAAGCTCCTGTTACGCCTGTTCAAGCCTTGACTCAAGCTCTTTGGACCTTTCCTACAAACCGTGCGATAACATTTTGGCGCCGTTGCCGGGGACACTGAGTCTACCTTCCTCAACGACACATCTTTGGTAAGCCTTGCCTCAGAATACTTTCTTATAAGCTTACCTGGCGACTCCACTATCTTTTCCCCCTATTTCTTTGGTAGTTTCAGGGAAACTATCTGGCGACTCCACTAATGACAAAACCGACAATGACTTCACAATGGGATCCCGGGAGCTATAAACCTTTAGACATGAGCAAAATCCCAGGATACCCAAGACCAATGCCCCCTATTTCCAAGAGATGGTTCCCTAAATTCATTGGTGAAAATGGGGAAAACGCTGAATTTCATATGAGAGAATTCTATTCTTACTTTGTGCTCCACCATGTCGATGATGATGCTGAAGATGTAGTGATGAAAATCTTTTCAAAAACTCTTCATGGAGATGCCAAGAAGTGGTATGACAACCTTCCTGATGCTGGCATCACTTCTATGGACTAGTTTGAAGAAGTCTTTCTTGAGAAGTGGGGCATTCATTCAGAAGACATCCCAGTACTTCTAAAAGAGTTTGAGGATATAAAACAAGGTGAGAATGAAACCTTATTTAATTTCCAGAACAGGTTTGAAGGCGCTCTATATCATATTCCGGAAAGCCATCGCCCTGAAACAGAGTATGTTGTCCATCACTATACACATGCGATCTGGCCCCACCTAGGTTTGCCTCTCCGTAAAAGGGCCCCAAAAACGCTTGATGAAGCTTATGGCATGGCTAAAGAAATTAAGAATAATATCTTCTCATCAGGGATAAATGACTTCTTCACCTCGGGTACTCTTACTATGGAAAGTTTGTATTCCCATGAAAACATTGTTGATAATTTCAGAAAAGAAGGGAAGCAGACCATCGTTCAACATGAGACAATTGAAGACGTGGATGAGGAGCAAGAACCGGAACAAGATGATGAAGTATCCACCTGTTTTTATCCCACTAATGAAGTCATGCAAGAACCTGTTTCTCCTGTGCAGCAAAGAGAAGAAGAGGTTAGTCACTTTCCATTTCAAGATGCTAATGACACCGTGTATTCAGAAGATGAAGAAGAAATGGAAGCCTCAGACGAAGCAGAAGTCCACGAGGATGAAGAAATGACACATGCTGAAAACTCCAGGGTCCTCGAAGTACCTGCACAAGAAGAAACAGTAAGTCACTTTCCTCTCATAAAATTTGATGATGCTTTACCATGTAATGAAAACGGAGAAGAGGTTGAATCTTCAAATCCTGCATGTTATGATACCGATACTGATATGGCTGATCTGGATGAGTTAATACATGTTGGAAGACGTAGATGGGATGTAATCGGTTATGACCTAGATCCTATCTATGACACTGAGAGTCATCTCCAGTTGTTGCCTTTGCAGTTGTCACAGCAGATTACTTATGACCAGTGGCAACAAGGAGATGAAGTCTTTACTTGTAGCTTTCAAAACGCCGAGGATGACTTAGTACCTTGTCTTTCAGAT
>SNQJ01S0015831.1:152593-170301 GCA_010110895.2 Picea sitchensis | reverse complement strand
CGTAAAGCAAGATGATGATGATGTGTTCCTTGCTTCTGACCTAGTTGTTAGACGTAAAGCAAGATGATTCCTTGCTTCTGACCCAGTTGTTAGACGTAAAGCAAGATGATGTATACCTTGCTTCTAACCTCGTTGTTAGACGTAAAGCAAGATGTGACTGACACTGAGCTACCAGCTTAACAGCTATGACATTGAGCCAGTGTAGTACTGTGATGTGCTAGCCTAGTGCTGTGATGAGGTATCATTTTTACTGATACATGTTGATGCAGATGATGATGGCATTCTTTCCAGAATGATGATGTTGTCGAGGAAGAAAACTTCCGATGACTCATAAATTTGCCAGCCAATGTTCCAAGATGATATTGACGATACTGTCCTCCTGATGCCACTGATGATGTAGACCTCTCTCGCCTGATGCTTTTGAAGAATACCCTTCTTGTTAAGGGGGAGTGTTGAAATAATGTAACTGCAAAGAGTATTCTTATTATTATTGTTATTTTATTCATAGGATTAATCCCCATCGTGGATTAATCATGTCGGTAATTGTATTAGGACCAAATCCCCTTTTGTGGATTGGTCAACAGACAATTATAATAGGAAGAATAAGAAGTCGGCCCCAGCAGTTAATAAGAAGACCCAGAAGTATAATAAAGGTGGGTTAACCCACCCAGATTGAGAAGTTGGCCCTGCCAATGAAAAGACACTTCACACGTGCCAGAACTTGTATAAATAAAGGAGGCTAGCGCCTCATTTGATCACAACTCACTTGCTCAGTTTGAGAGACAAGTTCTGATCTGTTACTGACAAAGGAGGGAGAAGAGTGGCGCATCTTTTGGAGAAGACTTTCTGTATTGGTTTGAGTTATCTCTTGACATTGTATTGGCAATTTATGATAAGGAAGTTTTTGTTGGGTTTTCTTCCCCTAAAGGGTTTCCCAGGATAAATGTTGTGTCTCTTGTGAATGTGTATTCCTCAGTGATCTTGTTCTTATGTTGTTATTATCTATTGAAATGCAAAGAACTATAATAATGGCATAAACATTAACAGAATATAGCAAAGGATTTGGCTGGGTTTTCTTCCCTTGTTGAGAAGGGTTTCCCAGGATACTTCTTGTGTTCTTGTGCATGGTGTTTCTTCTTGTGATCTTGGTTGCTGCAACATTATCATTTATGGTTAAGTGAAATGCTAAAATGAAATGAACTTCATGCTTAACCTAGTTAATGAAAAATCAACAGTTGGGTTGCTATCAGGTTCACTTGTATTTATTTCCTTGATGTATTTATGCTTTGAGATCTCCAAATATATACATCTACTCCAAACTGGTTTTCCCCATTGGGTTTTTTCAAGGTCATGTTGACCAAAAACTTATGTGTCAATTTCATTCATGCTTAGAATTGTTAGATCAGCATTTTAGAGTTGTAAAGATCTGAGGTGTGTTATGTGTTTGAGTTTTATTGCATGTGCTAACATTGGAATATCAAAACACTTGCAAGGGCACCTCAAACCTCACATAACCAATGAAAATTATCAGCAGAAAGTTACCTAATTGTTTGTTGTCCTAAAAGGAAGCAAAGGATAGTTTTGGAAGTTCAAACTTAGAGCTAAAATCTGGTCAAAGACAGATCAGATTTAGCAGCTTGATAGTACCTCAGCTCTCTTCAGTGCACAAGTTTGGAGAGGAGTTGCAGCTGCAACTGCTACAACTAGCATTTTCAGTTTTGGCTTGGACTTTCTCTTGGTTATGGTTTGGAGTTTCTGCTTGGTACACTTGCTCTGGAGAGAGGTACACTACCTTGGTTGGCTATTTGTTCTAGGGTTTGCTTTCGGAATTATTCTCTCTGTCAAGATTAAGGTGCTCAGGGGTGGCATATGTGCCTATTGTTGGGAGACAATATTGATATATTGTCTATGGCGAAATGAGCACACCTATTTTTCTAACAATTATGTTGTCATCATCATTCATTTTCATGTCACGGAGCTTATTCTTCACTCATTACTTGTCCAATGTTTCTGACTGAGAAGAGGTTAGTTAGGGCATCGTACATCTTCTTAGATGAGTCAAGATGAGAGATGTAGGGTATCAAGTGGTCTTTTATAGAGTCCACTATGATACTCATAGCGTTGATGTCATTGTCCTTGAACTTCTCCATAATTGCAACGTTCTGAGGTTCCTTCTCTTTTCCTATTTCAAATTGTGGTTCCATGATCTTGCCTCTCACGATATCCAACACTTTAGACTTGGGAAGGATGAGGTCAATCCTTGTCTTCGATGCTCTGAAGTTAGAAGCCCCTTCTAACTTGTTTTCTGACTTCATAGTGTAAGTCATGACTGCTTTGACTTGGTCAACTTTTGACTTTGACCAAAATGCTCAAACTTGACGCCTTGGCTTGCTGAGAGTACCAGGAGGTGTGCTAGGCTAGGGCGCACTATGCTATCCAGGAATTACGTCAAGCTCTTCACTTAAGGTGCCTTAACAAGAGGGTTAGGGTTTCGTTGTTGCAGCAAAACTTTGACTGCAACTGCAACTATAACTTAACAAATCCTCCCAATCTATCTTCCAATAGTTAGACTGTACGAAGATAGTGTGGGCCCATAACCTATTAGAAAAATAGGTGTGCTCGTTTCATCGTAGACAATATAGCAATATTGTCACCCAAGCATAGGCACAAAGGCCACCCCCGAGCACCTTAACCTTGACAGACAAAATAATTCTGGAAGCAATCCAATAGCCAATCAAGGTAGCGCACCTTTCTCCAAGGCTAGCGCAACAAGAAAGAATAACCAAAGACCAAGTAGAAAGTCCAAACCATAACCAAGAGAAAGTCCAAGCCAAAACCGAAATGCCAGTTGCAGCTGCAGTACCTCTCCAAACTTGCGCACCACTGGTCTTATGCAATTGTGAGAGTGAGTATTACAAATGAGCTTTAGCGCCCTCTATTTATACTACTCTATCTCACTTGACTGGGTCGACTTCTCTTTTTGAAGGCTAATAACTCAGTATTAAATATTCTCTTGAGCCGACTTGTCTCCTAAAGTTATTATCCAACGTTTTAGGGTTTCTCTTGCTTCCCGGAATATTCTAGTCTTATCAAAGGTTACACGTGGAGGTTAATACCTCTCGCAGCTACCATAATATCAACACTTCGAAGAGCAAGTACGCCATGTTTCTCCTTCAACAAGTGCACCCTATCTCCATGAGCTTGTGCGCCCTCTTTCTCTAAGTCCGCTCTCCTTGACTTGTGCACCCTCCTCTCAAGTGCGCCCTTCTTGCCTCCTCCAAATCCTTCTTCTTCTCTTCTCCTCACTCTCAGAAGTGAACAATGAATGCCCTTTTTCCTCCTTCACTTTTCCTTTAGCCTCCTCATTAGGCTAACCTAGGAACCAATGGCTAGGATTAGATCTTAGCCAACCAAGATCAAGGGTGGAGATTAGATCTCCCCCTTTACTTAAGTTCCCTAAGTCACTTTTTGTTAATAAAGTCAATTTATGATTAATGAGATCATAAAGTCACTTTGACTTTATAACATAAAGTAAAGTGAGGGAGGAGTACTTTTCCCCCTTTAGTGTTAGGCACATCAATAACACTAGGGGACCACTTCCCAAGGTACAAAAACTCAATAGTTTAGAAGTCAAAAAATCCCTTTTTTTTATAGACAAGACAAATTGTAAAATGCAACTATGTAAAGAGGCATGATGTCAATCAAAAATTCAAAAGCAAGAAAACCAAATCAAAATGCGTGAAGAAGAACTGCGTATTTAATCTACTGCTTATAACAAGCTTATTCACCCTACTCTACTGCTATTTCTAATACTAAATGATGTCCACAAAATAAATCTTGAGAAGTTGCTCGTTAAACGACAAAGATAACTTCTCTCCTTTCAGGTTCGTAAGATAGAAAGAATTAGTTCCAACGAATTTTTCAATTTTATAAGGGCCAAGTCAAAGACTATCGAATTTCTTATGCATACCAAGCTTCTCCTTCGTTTTATCCCACATGAGTACAATATCTCCTTTTGCAAAAGGTCTCTAATGAACCTTTTGATCAAATATTCCTTCGATAATTTCTTGATTTTTTATCATTTGATCAAATGTTATTTGCCTAGATTCTTCCAAACTCTACCTGTTGATCAATTCTCGCTTGAACAACCGCTTGATTCATTATGAATTGTTGCAGAAGGTGATAAACATGTATCTTTAGGTTGACAAGCAATTTAACTTTTGTTCCATATATCAATTCAAAAGGGGTTTTGCTTGTGGCCTTTTTAGTTGTAATTTTGTCTACCCATAATGCATATCTGGTTTTGCCATCCCAATTTTTTTTATTGTCACACACTGTCTTCTTAATATTTTTCACCAAATTCTTATTACTTGATTCAACGAATACGTTTCCTCGTGGGTAATAATTAGAAGAATGAGATAGAAGAATACCATAGTTGAAGAAAAAGTTAGATAGAGCTAATGAACTAAAATCTTTTGCACTATCAGTGGTGATTTTAGTTGGGGCACCAAATCTTGTGATTACCGTATTTTCAAGGAAACTTATAACAAATTCTTTTGTTGCATGCTTTGTAGGTATGGCCTCTACCCACCTGGTGAAGTAATTCATGGCAATTAAATTCCATCAATATCCATTACTAGAATTGTCTTTAAATTCACCGATCAAATCCAAACCTCACTGTTGAAAATGAGCTTCTACTATAACAGGTTTCAAAGGAAATGCAAGCAAACATTGTTTCCTTGCAAAAAATTGGGATGGTTGACAAGACTTAACAAAAAGATGAACATTTGTGAACAATGTAGGCCAATAGTACCCTTCTCTCAAGATTTTATGTGCAGTGGTGCGAGTTGCAAAATGCCCCCCACAGTATTCTGAATGGGATTCTTCTACTGATTTGTTGGTTTCATAATTGTTGACACATCTAAAAATAATTCCATTAGGGTTTTTCCAACCAAGACCACCCTGAGTCAAACAATATCTCGTGACTTTCAATCTCAATGCTCTTCTCTTATGATCAACCAATTGGTCAAGACATGAAAGATTCTTCAAATAATAGATAATGTTTGAATATGTTATGACCCAATGGGGGTATATATGGGGTTAAATGTGTATGATACGACCTCAAGGGGGGCATATATGGGGCTAAATGTACATGTAATGTGTAAATATATATGTAATAGGGTCGGCCTAATAGTAAAGGGGTCTCATGTGTAGTGTGTGAATAAGTATATATAGAGATCATTTTCCAAGATTTTCCAATTCATTTAGGACAACATTCACTTGTTCAACACTATCTAGTCCTAAAACCTTCTCATTCCTTTTTCTAACATCTTAGTTGAGCCTTGCCCCTTAATGATTTTTGTCGGTTTAATGTCCAAGTCATACTCTTGGATCTTTGACACCCATTTCCCTCTGACTCCTAATCTTGTTGTGCTAAGACATCTTTGATGGTTGGGTAAGGGACATGAGCTATAATTTTGAATGGTTGGGTAAGGGACATGGGCTATAATTTTGGAATACCTAACATAACTTTTGAAATGTTTCAATGATTGAACAATTGCATAAAGTTGCTTTCAATAATGGTTTATTTCAATTTTGCATCACTAAAATTTGTACTCGTAAAAGCAATGGGTTGTTCCATATTATCTTTCTTCTTTTGCATGAGTACACCAACAATTGTATCTTCTAAAGTGAAGGAAAAAATGATGAGATCTTTGGAATAATTTGGGCTAACAAGGAATGGTGTTGATGTGATAGCTTCTTTAATCTTCTTAAATGCCTTTCGACTATCATCATTCCATTTGAACAAGCAATCTTTCTTCAACCAGCTAATCATTGGGTTAACAATCTCTGACCGTACAGGGTGATCAGAAGAGTCGGAGAGGTGGCTTATGAGTTAGAGCTATCGGAAGGCATCAGGATTCACAATGTGTTCCATGTTTCTTGTCTCAAGAAGGCCTTGGGCCAGCAGGTTGTTTCGTCCACAGACTTGCCACCATTGGACGAGGAAGGTCATTTGATTTTGGATCCTGAGAAGATTTTGGCATTTAGAGAGAAACGTTTGAGGAACAAGACGGTAAATGAATACTTGATGAGGTGGAAGGACTTACCAGTAGAGGACGCCACATGGGAGGGAGAGCAGATTTTGCAGCACCCTGGGTTGCAGTTGCTTGAGGACGAGCAAACTCAGGGAGGGAGGACTGTCATGTCCCCTCCCATTTGATCTCCTTGGGAGGGTGGACATAGTGGCCTAGGGGACTCCCCGTGGGCCATTGTCCCCAAAGGAAGGGGAGTCGTGGGGTTTAAAGAGACACTAGGAGGGAAGCAATGGGTTTAAGGGTGTCCATGGGGCAAAGAAAAGGGTAACTGACCCTAACTTAAGGAGCAAGACACCTAAAAGGAGGGGATCAAGCTAAGGACAAAAACTATATAACAAGGAGGGAGACACAATTGAAAAAATCAAGAATAGTTTGAGCTTCTCTTCCTTATCTTTGGAGGCAGTGCCTCAATTCTTTGGAGGGTTTGTAAAACCCTTGTGCTCTGTTGGGTTTCAGTGGTGCCTTGTGCTCACCCTAGCTCAGTTTTGGATAGAATTGTCCCTTATTTGTCTTCTGTTGATGAATGCAGCTATGGGAGACATGCTCCAGCTTACAAACCTGTGAGATGTGGAACATAGCAGCTATGTGAGTCTTTCTCTCAGCTTACAAACCTGAGAGAAAGCCCTTAAGAAGGGTTCGTGGTTCCTGCCTGGGACAGAGCCAAGAACGTCGAGATGACCTCCTCCATGACGTGAGTGAAAAGAACTCCAGATGATTATTCGGTGGAAAAGCGATCTGTTGAGTTAGGACGTGCCTGTGGCTGAGCACAAGGTGAACGTGTGAAATCCCAAAAGTGTTGGGCACATCGTCATGTGAACAGAAATGAAGATGATGCGATAGCCTCTTCTGAGCAGCAGAGTTGACAAGAAGACTCCAGATGATTCTCCTGTCAGTGGCAGTGGGAAAGCAGATCTGTAGAGTGGACGTGACCGTGGATGAGCACAGGTGAACGTGTGAAGACTTGGTTCTTCTGTGTAATGCAATTAATCAGAGCTATGACATCCCTATGGATGTGCCCCTAGTGGATGAGCAATAGTGGGTGTATCAGATCCTTTGCTATATACTGTTCAAGAGTCAGACCTACCTGTAACCCTAATTGTTATGTAAAGAGTACAGGTCGGCCCTACCTTATTGTGTCTAACAATAAATGTAAAAGATAATTAATATTAATATTAATATTAATTATAATAAATAATGTGTCTAAGTGAGGTCGGCCCTGTTGTGCCAATAGACACTTCAGTTGATAGGACAAGTCTAATATAAGTAAAAGGAAATCTTCCATTGTAGACACACACCTTACTTGTGAGTTTGGAAATTTCAGCAAGTACACTTCTTTGGCAAAAGGTGTGCACCTCTCTTGGGCGCTAGAGTTCTAGGGTTTTGTGCACCCTCTTGTGTGCTAGGTATTTCTTGTTGGTAAATGTCTTTCTCTTGAAGATTATAGCAAAGGATTTGTCTGGGTTTTCTTCCCTTGTTGAGAAGGGTTTCCTAGGATACATTTTGTGTTCTTGTGCATGGTGCTGCTTCTTGTGATCTTGGTTGCTGCAGCATTTATGATTATGGTTAAATGATGAAATGGATTGAACTTCATGTTCAACCTATTGCTTATGAAAAATCAACATCTTCTATCTTCTGTAAGCCTCATTTCTTGGCTGTTCTGAACCTGGGGAGGACTCGTTGGGAGGATTTTAGGGTTTATTGAAGGTCCAGTCTGTTGCAGCTACAGAAAAAAAAAGACCGAGCCCTAATCTGGGAATTTGTAGGAGGCTGAGCTTATTACAGTGCCCTTGGGAGAGGGCCGAACCCCTCATCTGTGGATCTGGGCCTTTGACAGAGGGCCGCACCTTTATTCTTGCAGGGCCAAGGAAGGACCAAGGGTTTGGGGTGGATTACAGCAAGATATTTGGCAGGCCGAGGCTGGAAGGAGCTAGAGAGGCTCGCTGGACTGAAGGCAGGGAATTTGTGGCTGGACGGCACCATTTAAGGAAGGTTCCTGCAGCAAACAGCAGTTAAGAACGAGAAGGATCAGCAAATATCTTTCAGCAGACATACCTTCAGGTTTTTGGCTTTTTTGGGCAATCTTGTAGCTGCTACAGCAGCCTCTAGCGATTTATTAGTGCTGTCATGAATTATTCTTGAATATTAATAGCAACTGGATGTTGGATACTGTATTCTGGGGATTGCTATAGTTACTGCTGGATATTAATATTATTGATGTGCTACAGAACTGAAATTTAGTGGTTGAAAGCAATTGAATTCTATTGATATGCTGGTTATTTGTAAATGCTCACTGTTTATGGTTGAAAAACTGTGGAACTGTGGAAAATAAACTTGTTTGCAAGCTCCCTTTCCTAGCATAGTAGACCTAGGGATATTACAGTCCAAAAGAGAGGACATCTCCACCAAGAAGAGGAAAGAAGTGATCAAAGGGAAAAATGTTCCTCCAAGCAAGGTCGACTCCTTAAAAGATAAAACTACTCACACGTGTGGCACGTGGGAGCTCCCAAAAGTGGACAGCTCTCCTAAGATGCGCCAATGAACTCATGGGTGAGTCCTCCAAAGCATAACAACCTCCATGATCCATGCTAGCGACCTCCACGAACCAAGGACATGCTCCAACGCCCAATGAATGTGCTCCAATGCCCAATGCATAAGCTCCAACACTCAAGGTGGACAACTCAAAAGTGATGTTAAATCCCTCTATATATGTGTTAATGGATGTTGACCATCATGTGACATCTTCTAATAGCTCAATAACTCTTCTAATTTTTATCCCCTTCCTAACTTGACCGTGTTGGGGACATCATTAACCTTAATTACATGTTAAAACTTCTAAGTCAAGATGCATTTCCTATGATTCTAAGTTAGGTGTAAGTGATGTGATGAATGTGGTACTAGGGAAGGGCTTTTCATGAGTTAACCTTCATAGTCATGTAGGATGAGTGAAAGAGGTCCTTCCTTTAGCTTTCAAGAGCTATGGGCTATCATTTGTGCCTTTAGAGGGAGTGCTTAGCATTGAATTACCATTTCTTGAGCCTCTTTTTTTACTTCCCTTTTTTTCTCTTTTTTTATTTGCTTAGTCCCTTCTTTCTTCTTTTTTATATTTGAGAATGGAACTTAGGGAATTTGGGCTCTTTGCAAGGTGGCATGCTTCATGCATATAATAATATGACTTTAGCTACTTCTACCTTGAGCATTTTTAGCTCTTTGATTTTATTTAAGGCATTTTCATACATGGGACTTTTTTGTATTTTAAACCTTGCCATATGACATATGATAAGCCAATCATGAAAGGGAAAATGATGAAAATGGTGATGAAATGACAGGGTGTGAAAAATGGCTAGGGAAAATGATGGGAAAACACCTACCTAGGTCACTAGTAGTACAACTTGACTCAAAGTCATAAGGTGACACTTATCTAGAGTTGAATTATGAACACACCATGGAACAAACTAGTAAGAGACAACAATTTAGAGTGTTATGAGCCATTATAGAATACATCAATGATCACCATGTGTTATGACCCACATCCAAAAAGCAACACCATCATGTGCGAGAGGAAGAGCATAAGGTATAACACTATCTGGTGCAATCTCCATCAAACTCATGACATTGTGGGGGTTAGTGGACCAAATGCTAGAAACATCTCTTGCACATATCCATGGGCGATCCATAGATCTCATCTGTAGAACTGCTGGTTGTGATCAAAATCACAAGTGCATCGATCCTCTAGTCACCCCTACAAGTCATGGGATAACAGGCCTTATTATCAAGGAGACAAGAATTCCTATAGTATTATAGTTGTTATTTTCATTCAGATAAAATTCGCAGTTGAACTGTTGCACTAGTTTCCCATAGTTGAATATGATTGTAACTTGGGATTAAATGCAACATTTTTTCTACCTGATGAGAAGTTTCATTTGTTTCCATTGAGTATCCAGTCTTTACTTGGTTGCTTATGATTCTTGCTGTATGAATATTTTATGTATATTCTGGCCCAACCAAAGGTTAACATTTACTTGATGCTTATGTTCAACTTAATTTGTATTTTTCCTTTGCCAGGCCCTGGATGGAAAACCCAGGAATGCTGGAACTAGGCTTGCAGCTTCATATATAAACTTTTACATTGCAAACAAAGGAATTGTGGCTCCTGCATTTGGAGATGAAAAGAGAGATAAGGAAGCTGTTGATGTCCTTACTGCAGCATTCCCTGATCATGAAGTAAGTCACAATATCAAATTCTGATGTCAACAGTTATAGAGGCATATGTTCGTATCTTTAAAATGACTTGGGCAAACTTCCATGAATGAATTTGGTGCAGGTTATAACGGTATCAGGTGCAAGAGAAATCGTACTTGGTGGTGGTAATATACACTGCATAACACAGCAACAACCTGCTTGCTTGCGTTGATGTATTAACAAATGGAAAAGAGACAGGAAAAGGGTTATTTTTGCAGCAGTGTGTTTAAGAAAAAGATGCTATAATATGGTGATAAAATTCAGGCCTGTATAATGATAGAACTTTTCTTGAATGAAATTTTGTTATTTATGAAGCAACTATAGATGGCCATCCAAAGCAGCCAGTAGCAAAGAATATAATCCTTTAGTCTGTATTCAGTTATCTGGACAATAGGAATATTTTGACATTAAGGATAAATGCTAGGAAGTTTGCCTTTCACACTGACCCAAAAATTGGTAGGTGGAAGTAGGTGAGAAGTTTGGTGGAGTCGTAGTTAAAATTACAAGTATCCTAAAACAGGAGTCATAAATATAAGACATTATCCACTTTTCACCTTCTTATTTTCACAAGGATTGGTCTTTATTCCTTTGGGTTATTCTAATGCTCTTTTCAAAGTGCCTTACTTATCAAAGTGTGATAGAATGTGTGGTTTCAGTGGGTGGTGGAAAATTCCTATGGGGAATTTACACTAACAGTGATCAGATCAGTGTTTCACGTAAGTGGTGTTAAGTTTTGAGCTATTATTAGGTTTCTTTTCAATTTACTAGATAACCATAGCATAGATAGGATCATTGAGAGAAACACAATCACATGATACACATCATTAATCTTGGGAAACCCTCATGGGGGAGAAAACCCAGCAAAAACTTCCTTAATATAGATAGCCAATACAATGCCAAGACAATAAACCAAACACTAGAGAATATCCTCCACTGAGCAATGTGCCTCTCTCTTCCTTCTTCTCCCAACTGCAGCTACCAAACTTGTGCACTTGATGAGTGAATGAGTGAGTGATCAAATGAGGCGCTGGCTTCCTTTATTTATACAAACTGGCAGGTGCTGGAAAGGTGTCTCTTCACTGGGCAGGGCCAACTTGTCTTCTTAGCGGTTAAAACCACTTTAATTAGCATGGGGGCCGACTTCTCAATTTGCACAATATATTTAGGGTTTGACCAATCCACAAAAGGGGATTTGGTCAATTACAATGCCCGACATAATCAATCCACAAAAAGGGGTTGATTTAATTAATAATGACTCAATAAATAAATAGAATACTCTTTGCAGTTACAATATTTCAACAAGTGGGTCTCTCTCTTCCCCAAAAGTTTCATGGGTGATTCGAAAAGGCTATCTGTTCAAGGAGAAAACAACAAAGCTCACTAAAACTAACGTATTTATTATGAAGCAAAGAGGTATTATTTAATTCATCAAGTATAAAATATGGTATACTTTCGAAAATAAATTTGAATGATCTGGGTTGATGATACTAAATCTATTTCTTGAGTTAAAAATGTAGCCATATCTAAGAATGTGAAACTGTTTAGGCATTTTTATTTGAGGAAGGCCCAGTTATAAAATTAATTTGTTATTCGTGACTAAACAATTAATCATAGCTGGGGTAACTGTTTTTCCAAAAGCCCCTGGGACTTGCACCAGGATTCATCCTTCTTTTAGACATGCTATTTGGGTGGCAAAGACCACAATAAAAATGGAACCTTGATGGATGGCTGAATACTCCTTTAACCTCACCAGTAAACCAATGCCCTGGTAACTTAAAGTTTTATAAATAGTGCATACAAAGTTAATCCCACAAGTCACTTTGTTTTGTTAATGATTTTAATATATCATCTTAATGGAAAAAACTTGTCTTCGATATTAGTTGACTTTGTAAAAGTCTAATTTTCATGGAACCATTGTACTTGCTAGTTGGTCTCATAATCAATATAGTTAAAAATGATTTCCATGGATCACCATAATCTTTCATTATACTTTAAAAATGATTTCCATGGATCACCATTTCAAAATGGTTGAGGGCCTATGTTCAATGTATGTGAGTTTTCTTGCCTTATCAATATTCAAAAAGTTTGTTGAAGATCTTTTAATTTCCCAAATGATTTGTTTGAATCAAGGTCCTTGACCTGTGAAAGGTGAAACACAAACGCAAACTAACCTATTTTGAAAAGCAATTTGTTCTATTCAAAGGAACACTATATACATGCCTCGAGGATTTGAACCTCGGTGGTTGGCTTGAGATGCCACAACTCTCAACATTGAACCACAACCTCATTAAACTAAAATCACATAATTGAGTTACAACGAATGTCAACTCAAACAATAATATGTTTTCTAATATACAAAAAGTTAATAGAATTGCACTTCCTTTCAAAGGTTATTTAACAGTAAAGGTTGGTATAAAGAGTTATAAAGAGTTACAATAATGTACTTGCACAGGTTCTTGGGGTTGCCATCTCATGGACAATTTCTATTATGAAACTTGTTTGTATACTATAAAAGGTGTTGTCTATTTTTATCTGTTTTTACTCAAACCGGTTTTCCAAAACGTTGATCTTCTAGTCACCTTATTAACTAATTATTGTCATTAATTGTAGATATAACTGACAAATAGCCATCTTCCTTACATAAATAACATAGATTACTTATCACACATGTATACTTGTATTCATTCATACTTTAATTTTTTACCAACATTTGATATTTATCCTTTCTTTGTGGAATTTCATTTCAAGTAAAATGAAAGCTTGAATTCCTTAACAGTTTGGCCTTTTCGCTGTTTTTTTTCCTATTTTCTCAAAGCATATGCTATTTGTTTGTAGTCAATATTAGGTTTAGGTTTATATTTGATATAGGAAAAATTAGAAAACGGAAAAAGAAAAAAAGAAAAAAATATTGCATTAATATGTTCTAAACTTATCCTTGCTATTTGATTTCTTTTACATAATGTTTTTTATTTTTCAAGTCAATCTTGTGTACTCATTTATTGATTTTTACTCATGTTGCACTATTAATTTATTTTTAATCATGAACACTTCCCCTCATTTTGAGAATGGTATCCAAGGTAAATCAAAGTCTTCATGGCTCAAGGCCAATACAACAATATATTCATTAAGAGCTCAACATGTTACTCGCAGGAAATTAACCTGGGTGGAGAGGATAACACTACTCTCAACTACTAGGGCTAGACTCAATTGGCTTTCTTTAGTTTTTTCATGAATTACACATCTTGGGGAAACCCATCGGGCACTTCCCCTCATTATAAAGATGGTATCCATGGTAAACCAAATTCTTTAGGACTCAAGGTCGATAGAACAATATACTCATTAAGAGCTCAACATGTCACTTGCAAGAATTGATTGACAATGGGGAGGATAACACTCATTATCTCAACCTCTTGGGCTAGATCCAATTGAAATGTTTTACTTTTCATCTATAATCAATTTTACATGAATTTCTTAGGGGTATACACACACCTGCACCTAAATGGCCTTCAAACCATGGAATTGTTGATATAGATCAAAATCTTGAGGTTTTGGTGTCTTTTGAATTGGATATGTTTTCATTTGTGTGATTCATTTATTGTCACGACGGTTGTGGATATTAGGAATCACCAAGGATTGAGAGCGGAATCGTTTCCAATGGATGGAAATCATTTTCATTCACCGAAAACAATTTCAACATATACTCAAAAAATTGATGAAAAAAGGGTGCTAACCATTGTTTCCTTGAGCACGGGGGAAAGGGGGAGGAGGGGCCCATGGGGGATCAACCTAAAACCTAAACCCTACCTTCTACATTACATTTCACTTGCAATTAATCGAGTTATCATGACCCACATAATGTTTGCACAGAGAAGAGGACCATGACTTGTGTTTGCACATTGATTCCATTAACAATGAGAAGCACATTGATTCCATTTTCCAGTGAGGGAGACACATTGATACCATTGGAACGTAAGTAGCTCCAAACGCAACCAAAATCATCTTCTTGTATATGTTTTTAAATTACATAAATTAAAGCAATTTAGAGCTCTAAGATGGACCTCCTAAGGAAAATAATAACGTAATAGTTAAAATAATAATATAAGAGTTGTGAATTTTCAAATGTGAAAGAAAACTACTCTTTATAAATCATATTTTGCACTTATCTCCTTATAGGATTACTCAAATTTCAAGTGTAGGCAGTCTTTAGATGCAAAATTAAATTATGCATCAAACAAGTGCTCGCTCTGCATGATTTTGATAGATCCATAGTAAGATAAACTAGAAATACATGAAAAAACATGTGAAAGAAACGTGTTTTTTCATGTATTTCCAGTTTATCTCACTATGGGGTCTATCAAAATTATGCACAATAGGCACTCATTCGACACATAATTTAATTATGTATCAAATGAGCATCTATACTTGAAATTTGAGTAAACCTACAAGGAGATAAGTTGCAAACATGACTAAAAAAATAGTTTTCTTTCTTTCCCTCTAAAACTATTTACCTTTATTGTTGGCATCATCATCTTGTATCTTATTAGTTCTTTTAAAGTTGATGTTGATAACACATTTTTGTTTTGAGACTCATTTTGACCTTGACATTTCTCTAATGACTGTGGGCTTGCATGGTTGGGCGTAGCTCGTTTTGTTTTAGAGATAGGTGGTTGAGAAGGTGTAAAAAGAAAGTGAAATAACACTAACAGTCTTGGGCATACTTTAATGAAAATCTTGAGTTTTGATAAGGCATAGACATGGAAGTCTTGCCTTCTTTCATCTTACCCTATTGTAACTTGTATATGTTTGCAAACTTTATTGTGAAGTGATTATATTTACCAAGAATTAGATTAAACTCATTGTTGATTGGACTTCCTGGGCTTCCAAATTTAGAGGTATTTAGGTTGTAACTTGTTGTCGAATATTTTTCCTTAACTACAAAGCAAACAAGTTTTAATATATCGATGAGTTGGATGCTTTAATGGAAGTCCTTATTGTGCTATCGCAAAGAATCTCACCATTAGCCACTACTAGCAATACAACACCAACATCAATATTTTGATTGGTCCAATGTCCTCATGCTCATCAGTGCAATTTGTGTTAAGAATTAGAGTAGGCAAGACATGACAAGAATTGGTGGAAAAGGGCTTTAAGTCATTCTATTTCACCATTGAATTGATCTCATGATATGAATTATAGTACATGGATTGCACTGAACTCTTCAATGGATCATGACAACACCTCATCAATAGATAGGATTTACAATTCATAAGTAGGTGGTCTCGGACTTTGTGATTGTCTAGGGACTCACAATCTAACAATTTGTGGTGGAAGGAGTGGTGGAGGGAGAGGAAACAATGATTGCCAAGAAGATGAACAACATAAATACCATGTTGATTATCCCATATGGAAGTATATGACAAAGATTGGAAAGGAGGAGAAGAATTCAGGTGGGCACTATTATGGAATTACAATTAGTGTAAAACAAATTTTATAGCCTCAGACATGGAGTTGGATATTGCCAAAAGATCACCCAAAATGATGTGGATGGATATTAATGCAACATTTTTTTCCAAGGAAGAAAGGAGGGGTATCAAATATAAAATTTCAAAATTTCAAAATGAAGTTTCCTTAATAATTGTAGAAGTTCACAAGAAACTAAACAGTGGATTCGTAGCCAAAATGTTTAACATTGGAGGGAGGGATGAGGTGGACAATAGGGTTGCAAGAACCATATTTACATGTAGAATACCCTTGAATGTAGTGTAGTCTCGATATTGGCAAGACATACTTAGGGAAGTTAATGATGCTTTATGGGGCTAGAAGGGGCCAAAATTCAAGAAAGTGTGCACTATCCTTCTATAGAAAGAGAGATTCATTGTGGAGAGAATGTTGAAACCGGTTCGTCCATTTGGAGTTGCAAAGTCGTCTTTATTATTTTTAATCACAAGACTCATGACCAATAGGCCATTGGTAAACATAATGCTAATGTCTCCTTTAGGGCGATACTTCTTAAGGGAAATAGATGCTTTGAGGGAGGAAAATCATGTTGAATGGATTGGTGATAAAATATCAAAAGCAATTGAGTTTGTGGGCTCTTCAAATATCATGCAAGTCATCAAAGGTAAGGCATGTTCATACAAATCCGTTGGTGCCATTATTGAGTCAAGGTATGACCATATTTTTCTGGCCCAATGTGTCATGCATAGTTTAAATCTTTCTTTTAAAACCATTGCTGGTGAAGTTCAATGATGAAAAAAAAGTGAAGCAAGGGAAATTATATTTTTATCACTAACCAACAACAAACAAAGGCTATGCATAAGGACTCCAACTTCCAAATGTTGGAGAAAATAGATTTGCATCCCATTATATAACGATCAAGCGATTAATAGACATGATGGCAGTTTTATTTTCCATAATTGTTCATCAATGATGGAAAACATGGAAACAAATAAACAATGCAAGTTATAACTACCATTCTTGATGAGGCTTGGTGGAGTTAGGCTGAGCTTTGTGTTTCCATAATGGAGCCACTAGGTAATTTGCTATGACTTCAGTGAATCAAATGTGCCCTATGTTAGTTGACATTTATGAGGGAATTGGTTGTATGTTGGAAAGGATTCAATGACTTCTTGTAGACCAAGACCCTATTTTGTATAGCACCATGAATAATATAATCATTAGTAGATGGAACAAATACAATACCCATATGCAATTTTTAGCCTATGCCTTAAACCTTAAGTATTATAATGATAAGTACTTTGGCTAAAGTTGGAGGTAAGAGGAGCCTCCCAAACAAAGACAATGAGGTGGCTAGTGGTGTTATAGTTTTTCAAATATCTGTTTTGATCCGATGGAGCTCTAGAAGGTAAATAATCGATTTACTTATTCATCACGAGAAGTGGTGCATTTAAAAATGTAAATGCACTTGTTAATAGGGGCAATTGGAGTTGCAAACCCTTGCATTTAGAGTTCTTTCACAAGTTTGCAGCACTTGAGTGACAGAGAGAAATTGAAGCACTTATGGGTTCATCCATAATGTCAATAGAAATAGAATTCAATCATCAAAGGCAGAAGGGCTTGTGTACATTCACTCAAATATTTGCCTCATATTTCACTTGAAGACAAATTATAACAAGGGACTTACGAAGCTATGGGATGTGAATCTTGATGATGTCAAGTTTGATGCCCTTGATTGCTTGTTGGATAACCTCTTTTTGGGAAGTTGTTCCTGTTAGAATATAGAAGATTGTGCTCGTTTTACCATTGACGATACCCTCGTCACCCAACCATAGGCCAAAGCCACCCTCCGAGCACCTTGACCTTGACAGAGAAGAGAATCCTGGTAGCAATCCAATAGCCAAGAGAGGCTAA
>SNQJ01S0015831.1:99626-129562 GCA_010110895.2 Picea sitchensis | reverse complement strand
TAGTCGTTAGGTTTTCTATCCCAATTGACAAGGGTTTGTAAAGAATCTGAAAATATGAAGAACAAAACCTTGGTGGAAGATAGGCTTGATGGATCAAGCAACTTCAGCTCCTGGAAGTCAAGACTTCAAATCACTCTTGAAGAAGATCTATTGTGGACAATACAAAGGGATTTACTAGAGACAACTATTGATGAAGAGAAGGAAGAAAGGAAGGAAGAAGACGTCAAGGCAAGGAAGATAATGATCTAATTAGTAAGAGATCATCTCCTACCTTGTATTGCAAACCTTAAGACAACTTATGAAATGTATGAAGCATTAAAGAATATGTTTGAAAGTGACAACACCCAAAGAGATCTTACATTGAAAGGCCAGCTTCAAAATATCAAGATGTCAAAAGGTGACACCGTTGTTGTCTTCTTTATGAAGATGTCAAAGATCAAAGATCAGCTAGGTGCCATTGGAGAAATCATATCTTACAGAGAACTTGGTTTGACCACTCTCAATAATCTTCCAAAACATTGGGAACCATTTCTCCAAAGTATCAATGGAAGAGAAAAACTACCCACTTTTGATCGTCTGTGGATAGACTGTACCCAAGAAGAAATCAAACTTAGAGCTAGAGAAGTGGAAGAATCCTCTGTTGATGAAAATCATGCTCTTGCACTTCATAAAAAGAAAGGAGGAAGATTTAAAAGAAACTTCAGGAAAACATTCAAAGATGAGAAGACTACATCAGCTTCAGGTTATGATCAGAGAAGAGACATGTCAAAGATCCATTTATTCATATGTGACAAGTATGGACACTATGCAAGAAATTGTCCTACCAGAAAGAAAGGAAGACAATATGATTCCACCGTTGACATTGATCTAGACCCACCTCAAAAGGATGAAGACAAGAGAGATGAGGATTACTTCCTCTAAACCAAATGCAAGATTGAGCATGATTGTAGACTAAGGTAATTTTTTTTATTTAATAATTAACCTATAGTTGATTGCATTTTTTTGATAGTGAAGGGTATTATTCCTAGTGGGGGAGCCCTCGTGACTTGGGCCATTATCCCTAGTACGTGAGTCCAATATTTCTTGATTGATTATTATCCTAGTACAAAGATCATCAAAATATTGTAGAGATAGTAGAGCACCTGAGAAGACATAAGATATCTCTAGGTTAGAAAAAAGAAGATATCTATCCTTTAGACTTTAGAGGGAGTCACTTGACCCAGAGGGAGTCAAACTATTTGAGAAGAAGGAAGAGACATTACCTTCTGCCCTTCATTTGTTCAGAGGGAGTCAACCATTATTCCATTTTCTTCAGTTGATATCCCCAGAGATATTGCAGTAGGCCATAAAAGGCCTTCTCGGGCTCAACAAACTATGCAAGAGGCATAGAGACATGCAACTCCTCAAAGCACATTCTGAGAGATCAAGAGACCAAAGATTTTCCAATCCATTTTCTATCCATGAGCCACATCATTGATAACAGAGCCTTCTTGTCATGGAGAAACAACAGGTCAGTGGGTATGGCAAGATGCCATGATAGAAGAGTATCAATCTATTTTAAAGAATGATGTATGGGATATTGTTCCAAGACCAGAAGAGAAGTTTGTAGTGACTTCCAAGTGGATCTATAAGATCAAGCATTCAGCTGATGGAAGTGTCAAGAAATACAAAGCGATATTTGTAGCCAGAGGATTCTCACAAACAGAGGGAGTTGACTATGATGAGACATTTTCTCTAGTATCCTGATACACTTGCATCTGTATTATCATCCATGAGTTGGAAACTACATCAGATGGATGTAAAGACAATCTTTCTCAATGGTGAGATTAAGGAAGAAGTTTACATCGAGCAACCAGAAAAAATCATGATACACAACAAGAAATATCATATGTGCAGGTTGAAGAAAGCCATGTATGGACTAAAGCAAGCACCTCATGCTTGGTATGAGAAAATGGATGGATTCTTGATGAGTTTGGGCTTCAGTAAGAGTGTTGTTGATCCAAACCTATATTATCACATTATTGGAAATGAGTGCTTAATCTCGTTCTTATATGTGGATGACCTATTCCTCACCGGTTCAAAGAGACTCATTGCTAAATGCAAGCAAGCATTGACTGCTAGATTTGAGATGAAGAATCTAGGTATGATGCACTACTTCTTGGGACTGGAAGTATGGAAGAGGACTGATGAAATTTTCTTGAGTCAAGGAAAATATACAGTGGAGATATTGAAGAAGTTTGGTATGACATAATGCAAGTCCATGCCTACACCAATGGTGATGGATTTGAAGAAAATGAATGATGTCGATTCAGGTGAGATTGATCCACACTTGTATAGACAACTGATTAGGTCACTGATGTATCTGGTTAACACCAAACCTAATATATGCTATGCAATGAATGTGCTTAGCCAGTTCATGAGGGAACCGAGACAGACTTGTTGGATAGCAGTGAAACATGTATTGAGATACCTACGAGGCACAGTTGGATATGGTTTGAGATATGACTCTAGTGTATACTTGAGCTTACATGGATATGTCGATACAGATTTGGCGGGGAGCATAGTGGACTGGAAGAGCACCTTTGGTTGTTGCTTTACCTTGGGGTCTGCCATGGTTTCCTGGTGCAGCAGGAAACATAGCTCTGTGGCCTTAAGTACCGCAAAGGTAGAGTATATAGCATTGAGTGTGGCAGTCTGCAAAGCAGTGTGTCTTCACAAGCTTCTAACATATTTATTTGATCATGAGATGGATCCTACCACTATCCATTGTGATAACCAGAGCTGTGTGAAGCTCTCTAAGAACCCTATGTTTCAGGATAAATCGAAAACATTGAGATAAAATATCGATATATCAGAGACATGGTGCAGAGGAAAACAGTACACGTGCAATACCTTCCTACCCATGCGTAGATTGCAGATATCTTCACCAAAGCACTTACCAAGACGAAGTTCAAGTACTTCAGTGAGAGACTTGGCCTGGTGGAGAATACATCCCTAGTTGAGAGGGAGTGTTGATGATTACAACCAATACTAAATTCGAGTACTTCGTGTGAGAATTTCCCTGATGGAGAATGCCTCCCTAGATGAGAGGGAGTGTTGATGATTACAATTGTGTGAAACATCCTCCAAGACACAGACTGAATGAGTCATTTTGAGAGAGAGCCCATGAGCTGGGTGTGCCCATGAAATGGGTGTGTTGTTCCTCTCTGAGACGGAGAAGGAACATTGTGTGCCCCTGTGTAGGGAATATGCCCATGAGCTGGGTGTGTCATTCTCTCTGAGATAGATAGAATGCTAAGTGCACCTAAGAAGGCAAGATTCCCATGAGAAGGGTGTATCGTTTGAGATGAAATGATGTGTACCCTTGTGAGGGGTGAAGGACCCCATGTGATGGGTTTACTGTTGCAGAGAGTTGAGATGATGTGATACTCCATATGATTCTCCTATGAGATGCAGTGAGATAGAGATCTGTTGAGTAGGATGTTCATGTGGGTGAGCACAGGTGGACGTGATCCTGGTGGCTGAGCACTAGTAAGTGTGTATTCTGATGATTCTCCTGTGAGACGTAGTGAGATATAGACTTTGACATCCCTATGGTTGAGCACAGGTAGATGTGCCCCTAGTGGTTGATCACTAGTGAGTGTATGAGATCCCTTGCTATATTGTCTAAGATTCAGACTTACATGTAACCCTAATTGTGATGTAAAGGGTACAGGTTGGCCCCACCATAAAGTGAAATATAATTAATGTAAAAGATAATTAATATGGTAATTATTAACTATATTTTGAGTTATTGAGGTTGAACCTGTTGTTCCAATAGAAACTACTTTTGATGTGTCCAATCTAATATAAATAAAGGTGATTTCCCCATTGAGGAAACACAACACAAGTGTGAATTTGGAAATTTCAGCAAGTACTTGTTCTTGGGCTGAAGTGCGCACCTCTCTTGGGCGCTAGTCTTCTAGGTTTTGTGAGCACCCTTTTGTCTGCTAGGTTTATGGTGTGGGAGGTATTTATCTTGAAGAATATAGCAAAGGATTGGCTGGGTTTTCTTCCCTTGTTGAGAAGGGTTTCCCAGGATAATTCTTGCGTACTTGTGCATGGTGTTTTCTTCTTGTGATATTGGTTACTACAGAAAATTGTTTATAGTGTAACTGCAATTTTCTATGGTTCAAGTAAAATGCTAAAATTGGAATGAACTTCATGCTTGAGCCTAGCTTAATGAATATTCAATAGGGACGACTCTCCACCCAACCAACCCCTCAATTAAGACAACTGAGATCCTTCGAACCCTCAATCAACCTCCTATGTCAACCTCTAATTCCTCAACTCAATATTTCCCTTTATCCAAAAGATCCTCACTCCCTTCTCTTCCTTCACTAAATAGAATCCATCCATGCCAAAAGATCCATTAGTTACAATTACTAATTTCCCTTTTCTTTTCATTACCTTCCTTTCTAATATATTAGTTGACTGCTAGTTCTTCACTTAGATTTTCCCTTAGTTATAATTAGTAATTTCTCTTTCCTTTTCATTACTTTCCTTACTAATATATTAGTTTATTGCCAATTATTATTATCATGATTTATTATTTATTAGATAGTTTATTATTTTCTTAAATTGTTATCACCTATTATTATTTAAATCCATTTGTGATTTCCTTCCACTAGTATTTAATATGTGTTATTAAATATAGGGCATTACAAGTCACAAAACAATCAATGTACAATATGCATACAATATTGCTAAGAGGATTATGATACCACAATCGAACTGCATCACGACATATTTACCACTATGTGTCTTTATGAAACAATTAAACTTTATATCTCAAAGATAGATTCTAGATGATGCTATTCTAAATTGAACATAACTTGTGAGGACCCCATCTTAACCACCAACTATGTTTTATAATGTTGCCTTATTATTAGCATGTGTTCCAACTTCCAACTATTGCACTTTCTAAAAATCATGCATCTCTTTATTCAAAAATCTACATAGAAATGTTGCTTTAGAACATTTAAGCTAAATAAATTTGCTTAGGAGAAAGGATGTCTTGGAAGCATTGCATTGAAATAGAAAGCAACCACTTGTTGATGCAGGTTTTCTCTTGTGCAATCAAAGACCTCAGTTTTTCACAACACATAAGTATCTAAACATTTAGATCTAAGATATATCAGCATATTTTGGATATTATTGACATGACTAATAAACAATTTCTCACGTCCCCGAGGTGTAGGACGATCGGTGAGGGAGTGTGTTGCTAAGGCACTCTGTGATGTTAAAGTCACTGGTTCGAAACCTGTGGGGACAAAAAATCCATCCATGTTAAGGGTTGGTGTGGCTCAGGTCAAGTGAGATACCCGGGTGTTTTTGACGGCTTAGATGCCCCTGATTCGTGGTTTCTCAACCACAGGTTAATCCCGCAGGTCACGGACAAACTAGCAAACAAAAAAAATATAAACAATTGCTCACCAAAAATTCAAACCAAATCACCTATAGGTCATCTCTAATTGTACAAAATAAACAATTTGCATATATAGAACAAATTAAGGCAAACCGTTTTGGAAGGAACTAATAAAATTGCAAGCTAGCTACTAAAAGGATTTTCAAGACTATTCAAAGAAATGTTCATTGGGAAGTACTTCTCAAACACATAATTAGTTCCACATCCCATGCTTATGTTTTTCATGACACTGAATTAGTATAGTATCCCATATCTTTAGATTCATGAGGAAACTTTGTCTTATAGATGTGGTTTGCAATGCTTCTTACTTTTCTATTCAGGGCTCTTCTATATTGAAAAGGATCTGGAAAGTGTGGCAAGTGGTATCCTAGCACCCTCACTTGGAACTTTCTAACGGTTTTGGAAGGAACTAATAAAATTGCAAGCTAACTACTAAAAGGATTGTCAATCCTATTCAGAGAAATGCCCATTGGGAAGTACTTCTCAGACACATAATTAGTTCCACATCCCATGCATGTGTTTCTCATGACACAAAATTAGTATAGTATCCCATATCTTTAGATTCATGAGGATACTTTGTCTTACAGATGTGGTTTACAATGCTTTTGACTTTTCTATTCAAGGCTCTTCTATATTGAAAAGGATTTGGAAAGTGTGGCAAGTGGTCTCCCAACACCCTCACTTGGAACTTTCTAAGAATTCGTAATGGTAAGGAACTTGGCCTCTAGTAGCATATGGTGCTTGAAATCCCAGTAGGTTCTCTTTGCTCGCTCTCTAGAACAAAAAAAAAAGTGTATTCTTAGATGGATCTTTAGGGCCTTATCATAAGAGATTGGTATCCATGGACATATATATCCATAAAATTACCTTTCACAAAAATAGAAGGCTCTTATCATGGAAATCACTTCTATTTTACATCTAGGAGGTGGATTAAAAGTGGCCTTTGAATGTAGGGAACCATGTTGGAAAGAGAGAGCAATGACCTATTTCAATTTCTAGGTATAAAACATGCACTCTGTACAGGTGGAATAGGGTAAGATCTTCAATGATTGGTAAACATAACAAGAGATGGAAAGTCAATTATCCATAAGAAGGGTGCCTCGGAAGAATCAATGTTACTATATGGAGATACCCTTGAGCATTCATGTTTAGAGTAATTGGTTGGATCACCCTTTTTCAAGGGTTGGCCATCAAGCACATTTTGTCTAGGACAAGCTCCACTTATGGCCTTTGTGCAGAAAAGCACTCATTATTTCTCTTATAATACTCTATTTTTATAGGGCTTTATTCGAGTTTAAAGATAATAGTAAATACAACAATGATTGATGCCAGATGGATGTCTAGATCTTTTATCATTTATGTATGCTTGCACCCAACTTGATCTAGTTCACATAATTAATGCTCAAAAACTTATTTTCAAGAATTTTCAATTAAACATGGTTACTGCAACAATGCATCTTACATATTCAACTGACTTATCCTTAATCCACCAGTCCTCATATTGCACACTATTTCTTCATTTGTAACTATGGTAAACTTACCTACAAATAACAACTCGTTTTTACATGTGACTCAATGAATTAGTAACAAAACAAATTTTCCCTTGGTTTGAGGAGTTCATTTAATTTGTTGTGTTAGAATGTGAGGGTTGTATCAGTCACCTCTTTCAGATTCTAGAGGGTTTCAATGTTCTTGCATGAAACCTTTTCCACATCTAAAGCTCATTGATATGTTGATATCCTCCTAGAATTTGATTGTTCTCTCACGATGGCCAAGTAATTCAATGAGTCTACTTCATCCTCAGTGTTGTTGAGCCCCCTATGTAATTCAACACATTCATCCAAGAGAATAGAGCACATTGTGGAGTGACTCATGGTGCTACTTTGAAATATTGATCGAGATTGGTAATTAGTCATAGATCCAAGGAGGCCCAAACAATAAAGAATCAGTGAATTCCCTTGATCCTTCTTAGTAATTTCACATTGATGCCAATATAGGAGGTTAGTTAGATTATAACACCAAGAACATGAGGGTAAGGCATGTCAAGGACCTCAAGCTTCAATCCAGTATAGAGTGGTGGTGGATTACCTCCTTTCATCATGTGTGAGGGATTCACTTCCTTGTTGTGAGTGTTGATGGCCTTCGAATGTACTTTGATCATATTAAATTGTATTGAGTCATGTATTGAGTCATGTTGGATATCACATCTCCACATGGATGGCATGAAAAGGAGACACACTATGCCACCCAAAACGTTTTTTGGAACTTATCTTTCATGGTGGAACCTACAAGGAGGAGTGATCTACTCCTTCATGTATCATCAAAATATTTCCTTATGGTTCTAAAAATTCTTTAATTTTTATCTTGTCAACATCATATTTGTAGTACCTTTGACTTTCAATGAATAGATGTAAGAATTCAACATAACCCTAACTTGGCTTAAGATGCAAGAAATGGATGGAAAGAAGAATTGAATGCCTTTTTTGAGAGACCATTGAATTATTTTTTAGTCTCCAGTGATGGTTAAGTGTCACCTATATTTAATGCCAATGAGACTCCTTAAAAGGTTACTAGAGCTTCCACTTCAATTTGTCACATGGCCAAGTCCCTATGTAAAGGATCTTGTTTTCATTCCTATGGGATCAAAGAGAGTCCCTCCCACTTTTGTTAACCATACAAGCATGAGACATCTTATTTAACATTAACACACGGTATACTAAATTAGAACTCATGACTATGGTGGTTACCATTCAAAGGAGACCCTTCTAGGAGCACCATAGTGATAATTTTAAGGATGGAAATTTATCTTAAAATGTAGAAACATTGGTGAATATCACTAGTCCTTCATATGCAAACTTAACATGTTTGGTGATATTTTTGTAAAAATATTCAAATTTCTAAGGATTTTATGTAGTTTTTATCAAATTTTGGTGATTTTTAAGGTAAAATAATTTTATTCTATAGGATTCGTGTGAATAATTTTTAAAAGAAATAGAAATTGGTGAATTTTATTTTAGGAAAAAACATGGAAAATTATTTAGCCCCTAAAATTTTCCATCTTAGTCTCAACACCAAGGCTTGAAATTAAACTAGGCCTTTTGTTGATTTTTCAATAAACAAGGTTAAGCATGAAGTTCATTTCATTTTTTCATTTCACTTAACCATAACCAATGATGTTGCAGCAACCAAGATCACAAGAAGAAACACTATGCACAAGAACACAAGAAGTATCCTGGGAAACCCTTCTCAACAAGGGAAGAAAACCCAGCCAAAATCCTTTGCTATAATCTTCAAGAGAAAGACCTTCACCACTAATAACCTAGCACACAAGAGGGTGCTCAAACCCTATAAGACTAGCACCCAAGAGAGGTGCACACTTTTCCCAAGAAGGTGTACTTGCTGAAATTTCCAAACTCACTTGAAAGGTATGATTCCTCAATGGGTAATTTACCTTTACTTATACTAGATTGAACCTGTCAACAAAAGTGTCCATTGTCACAACAAGGCCGACCTCACTAGCTCACAATATAATTAATATTAACCATATTAATTATCTTTTACATTAATTATCAATCACATTAAGGTGGGGCCGACTTGTACCCTTTACATTACAATTAGGGTTACATGCAGGCCTAACTCTTGAACAATATAGCAAGGGATCTTGTACACCCACTAGTGTTCATCCACTAGGGGCACATCCATAGGGATGTTCATATCTTTGGCTCACTGTATTACGCAGAAGAACCACTTCTTCACTAGTGCTCAACCACTAGGATCATGTTCACATGTGCTCGTCCATAGGCACGTCCACTCAACAGATCTTCTTTCCCCCTGCATTACACAGGAGATTCATCTGGAGTTTCTCATCAACTCTTCTACTCAGAGGAGGCTAATACATCGTCTTCATTTATGTTCTCATGACGATGCACCCAACACTTTGGGATTTCACATGTTCACCTTGTGCTCAGTCACAAGCACGTCCAACTCAGCAGATCTTCTTTCTCACTCCGTTACACAGGAGAATCATCTGGAGATCTTCTAAACTCTTTGTAAGAAGGAGGCCATCTCTACGTTCCAACCCTGTCTCATATAGGAACCACACACCCCTCTCAAGGGATTTCTCTCAGGTTTGTAATATGGAGAATGTCTCACATAGTTGCAATCATCAACATCTCTCAGGTTTGTAAGTTGGGGAATGTCTCACATAGCTGTAATCAGCAACACCTTTCCCATTCATTATACCAAAACCAAAACATAAGAAAAGGTCAAATGTATTGTGAACTTATACCCTAGAAATCAAAGTATGAAAAATAAACTTGTCCCAAATGGGACCTATTCTCTAGCGTGCACAAAAATATGGTTGATTTGACTACTAAATATTATCAAGTATGATGAGGCCTGAGAAAATACTCTAGCACATGCAACCCATATTATTTAATATTAACATAATATATAACAAAACATAACTTGTGATTATCGAAGTTACCATTCAAATAAGGAGACCCCCCTAGGAGCATTAAGGCTTGAAATAAAATTGGTTCTTGCTCCTTCATATTATCCAAACCAAAATAGAATAAAGGCCAAATTTATAGTGAAATTGTAACTAACAAATTACATCATGCAGAAGAAAATTGACCCAATGTAAATATTCTCTACCTCAATAATTTAGTCATTCAAATACAAGAAACAAGTACATTTATTACTTCGTCATCCAAATACAAGAAACACGTACATTTATCACTAAGAATTGAAAGGAGAGGAGCCTACCTCCAAATGTAGTTCTAACTTCACAACTATAGTGAAGTTATATAAGATGATAGTCAATTGAGTAGAAACTATGATCCCATTTAAACACATTGTTGATAGTTCCAAGGCTCATTTTAATTATAGGACATGACCAAAACAAATTTCACTTAAAACAAAAACAACAACCAAATGTAGGGATCAAACCCTACCTCTAAATGTACTTCTGAATTGGTGACTATGATGAAGCTATCGAAGCCAAATACCAAGCCAATGGTGAATTGAAAAACAACTATGATCCTTTTTAGCCGTGTTCATGAAAGTTTGAAGGCCCAAATTAGTTACAATACATGCTAATCAAGCCCAAATAAATCAAACAATTTTTTTGTGGGCTCATAACATATGCAGTGTTTAAAATTAAAATGTGTTGCTAAAGCATTGAATTTCACTTAACTTTGTTAGTGTAAAATCAATCTAGATTTTTTAGCAATGTTTTTTTAAGCAAAATTCACCAATTTAATTAAATTATAAAATTAAATTAAACTAACTTAGGTTAAATATTTTCTAAAAAAAAATAATGTAATTTATAATTTAAATTATATATACATTTATACTTTTCATCTAAATATAAAACCTTTCCATTAATATATAATAGGTTTCCTTAACATTTTCTCCAAACCCATAATCATTCATCTTAATCTTATGTGATCATTCATCTTAATCTTATGGAATATTCAATACATCTTGAGTTTTAGGTAACAATGAATACTTTTAGAAATACCATGAACTTTTAAAAATACAATGAACTGTACTTTAAAATCATATAAGTCTTTTTATGAGAATTTTCTTTAATACTTAACTTTTTCATTCACTTATTCCAACATATAGATAATATGGTGTTTTCATATTATAATTTTTTAGAAAATTGAAGAGTATATTTTATATATTTTTAAATATATTTCCAAATGCCATTGTTTTCTGTCATAACTTCTCTCTAATTTAAACATGAAAGCTTTTATTTTCTCTAAATGTTTTAACATAGGATTTGTTTACTATATTTTTGTCCATGATGCACACACTATTGTATCAGTGTTGCTACCAAATTTTCATATCGGTGTTGCTACCAAATTTTCAACATAGTAATAAAAAATTAATGAATTATTACATAAGATAAATGATTTATTTTTTTTTAAATATGATTTGATCATCGAAAAAATCGATATGTTATGATTTATATGATTTGAAGAAACAAACATTGCTCTTAATATTTTCCTCAACCCTAATAGAGAACCATCAAACCAATAAACTCCATGAATGGTAGATTTAACAAAGTGTCAAGGTAGTCAAGCCCAAAAATAGAATTGTGTTTTATGTACTCATACAAAATTGAGGGTGAAATATAGAACATTGAAGGAAATCAAAACTAACATCCAAAGTTAACATCCAAATCTCACTGCAGATCCAACACCTCATCAAAAAATCCATTGGCTTGTATGAATTCACCCAAAATAAAGGGGGTTTAAACCCCTAACACTGATGGAAACTAAAAGCAGCGTGCACAACTCATTGAAAAGTCCACACTTACCTAAAAACTTAAGTAGGTTGTATGTATTCACCTGAAAGCGAGGATGACCAAACCCCAAACATTATTTCAAACCAAAACTAAACCCATAAATAAACTCCATATTAAATACCAATGCTCCGTAAAATTCAAAACGACCACAAGAACAAAGCTCAAAAATAAATTCCATGACAAAGATAAGTAGAGGGCCAAGTGCCATCTACTTCAAAGAACCATGTACCAGGAAACCTTAGGCTCCACACTACAAACTTGATTGCATTGAAAACATTCCAACTTAAGAAAAATACTCATAGAAACAAGTAAAACCACCATGGAAAATAAACATTCAAAAAAAAAACACATACTTCCAACATGCACTCAAGAAAACTCAAACAAGTTAGAAGTAGAGAGCTCCAAAGTCCAAATCCAAACACAAAATGAAACACAACTACCTTGAATGAATTCAAAGTTCCGAGTGCCATCAAATTCAAAGTGCCTAGTAGTAGGGTCCAACCACCATGGATGCATATAGCAAGATAGAACCCCCTCTTAAATTCACCCAATACAACATGTCACCCCATGAGATCCCATCACATCGACGATGTCATTATCTACAGAGCTAATTAGGATACAAATTATTATTTTATTATCTAAATTTCAATATGAAAAATCTAAACTATAGGAAAATCATATGTTAATGCCAAAAATCACATGACAATATGGACAGATGGGGCAATCAGAGAAATTTGTGTAGTCCACTACTTGCAACAAGGACTAAAAAAAGAGTTAAAATAATTGTATGAATGCACAACTTTGATTAATTCCCCTCTTCTTAATTGTAAGAAGGAACAATAAAACCATATGTCAATGCCAAAAATCACATGACAATATGGAGAGATGGACCAATCAGATAAATTTATGTAATCCACTACTTGCAACAAGGATTAAAAAAGAGTTAAAATAATTGTATGAATTTAAAGCTTTGATTAATTCCCATCTTTTTAAATGTAAGAAGGAATAAGTAGTGTAGTAATTTCAATGTTTAATGTTAACATGCACATGATCATTTATCATGGGCATCTACAAATATTGATTACAATTAAAAACCATTCTCCAAGTATCCAAAGCAATGGAAACACACAGTATGTTCCTATAAGCAAGACATGTCCATTAACTCACTTGGTGTTTTCCACCCAACCCCGTTTTTAAAATTAACTTAGGAGTCACATGTGTTGTTAGTAAGGAAAAGGAAATGATACACATCAATCCATGATCAAACCCTCCATAAATAAATGTAGACATAGAGAAGGGGGTGACAAAAGTCAATAGATGATTGTCACTTTAGCTCTAAACTACGGGATGATATTTTGGTAGAATTTGAGCACAAAATAGAAGTTGTCTAGGAGGTGAATAAAGTGCTTGCAGAAGATAAAAACCCTTTAAAGGAATTGAAGTTGAAGGAAAGAGAAAAATCTAAGAAAAAGAAGAAAATAATCTCATGCATTAAAAATAAAGTCGAAAAGATGAAGTTAGCAATCAAGGAGTCCTTAATAAAGGAGACAAGGTAGATATATCAATAATGGTCCAACATATGGAGGTACACTAAAAAAAACTATGATAAAAATATATTATAAATCCATGGCTAACAAAGAAATGGAAAATATCTTTGGGGTGCTCATCACACTTCCATGTTCTCACTCATGATTTTATGAAAAAAAAAAATATCAAATCAAAGGCTAAAAAAATGAAGATTTCCAAGAAGACATGTCCTTATTACAACTAACCCTTAGATATGGTTTCTTGGGTTCCACTATTTAATCCAATCAGGGAACACATAAACATAATACCCATCTTGGTTAACCTATACCTACAGTACCCATGGAACTCTGGTGAGATAACACATTAGAACTTATTGGGAAAAACATCAGTACCTATATCAACATTGATGAAAAGATAAATAACAAGGAAAAAACAAAGGTGGATAAGATATGCATGGAAATGGACCTAGATGACAACCTTCCTTACAATCTAGAAATTTAGGTAGGTGAAACTAGATACTTCCAAAGCCTCAAATATATGAATGTTCCCTTTCTATGTACCAAGTGTGTAGGACATGGTCATGTCAAAAATACTTGTTTAGAAAAGGAGGAGGATGAGGAATTAGGTGAAATACACCTAATAATTAGTCTTACTAGCTATTGGAAGGAAACTTTGAAAAAGTTGAAGGAGGAAAAGAAGGCACAAGTGGAGAAAAAATATGATAAATGAAAATAAATGGGGAAACCCATACTAAGATAGGTGACAAACAATCAGAGGAAAAGGGAGGGGAAATCCCTTGAGCAACGGGTTAAACCATTAGAAACAAGTAGAAAGGAAAACACCCATAGTGATAAATATAAGAAGATAATTGACATAATACTTTCACGGCTCAAGCATGCAACAAATAATGATGGCACCCCACTAATGAAACAATTGAGCAGTATTGTTCATGAAATGGAAATGTTATCAGAACTAGGCATAATAAGAAAGGATTGCATAGAATAGATCATGGTGATGAAGTGGTGGGTATGAGTTTAGGTCACTTCAAGGGTGTGGAAAAAATTATTAGCCCTACCCCATGAGCAAAGAAATAATTCCACCTACGAGCTTTCATATTGGAAGATGTTGAAGGTTTAAAGGAATTGCAAGAATCCATCCCTTCCATGAAATTCAAAATTGGAGGGGAGGATACCATATGGTCTACAATTAGCAAAAAGGAAAATGAAATCAAGGAGACTAACTCATCTTTCAAAGAGACAATCCTATTTTATCTTAAATATACCTCCTTCATTCTCAAAACAAAGAAAAAAAGGATGAATTCAAGGAAGAGGGAAGCTTAACTATTATCACCCCTCATGCATAGAAGACATTACTAGGAATAAAATCATCCCTTCGAATATATAGATAGAAACATGACATGGAGATCCAATCCCTAAAGCAATAAACAATCAAAGGATCCCTTAGAGAGAGTGGAGCTCCCAAGAGGAGTCAGAAATTATTTTTCTCTTTATGAATTTGTGTGGATTGGGGTTTTCCCAAATAATGAGAAAAATCGTAAAGAGAATATGCTTAGGAGTGATTATGTAAATAGTGAATTTCATAGACATTTTCCTAGATGGAAATTTGTTGTCGTTGATGCTTTGGGTTGGTCAAGAGGCCTGGTAATGGGATGAAACCACAATTTTCATCTTAAAACATTTAGTGGCCTTGAACTTGGCCATGTTAATGTTGTTATCACACAAATTGTAGGTTGGGAAAAGCTCGACCCAATCCACGAGATGGAGAAAACTATGGGAATACCTACCCACTGTCACCTTAGATAGATACTCCCATCGCTTTAGAGATGATGAAATCACCTCAAGGGGGGAATCCCAAGTGAACCTAGGGGGATTGATATGGAGGATGGAAAGATAATTAAGGGAACCCATTAGGTCAACGATGGAGGAGGTTAAAGGGCCTGGAAAATAGTCTTGTTGAAGGAAAATGGTTGCCAAAGAATTGAGTACCTGCACCAAAGTGTTGGCCTTTCCCGGAACAAGAAAAATAATAGTGATACAAGCCTTAGATCAATGGTACAAGCAAGTGAATCTTGCTGTTATAATTTACAGAAGTAAACAAATGTATATATCAGCGAGAATTAAAGCTAGTTACTACAGATTTAACCATCAAAATTATCAATTAGTTGTTGGACAATGAAGTGCTAAATCAATAGATAACTTTCCAATATTCAAGCACAAATTTTGATGGTAAGAGAGGGTTGTTAGATAGTGTTTTTAGAGAATTATTGTAACATCCTTATGGATGTAGAAAAAATTTCTACAGCAGCATGATTCAACCACCAAAAATCACAAGTAAACCACCCAAAAGATGCACAATGACTAGTAGATTTTTATGGCAGCTTCTTAGCAATTTTTTACGGTTGGATAGTGAGTAAGAGAAATAAATTTAAATGAGTTTAATTCAACCCTAATGGATGTAGCATAAATTTATAACAGAAATAATATGTACTTCACTAAGCTAGACGGCTTAGTGGCTCAAGCAAGCTAAAAGCATGTAAAATTGAATCCACTTTAGACAATTGAAATATCTCAACAAAACATGTTATCCAATTCAACTATTTTGTTTCTCCAATGCAATTTTCAGATTAGTGCCTTTAATCTATTGGGTAAATGGAGTCTTGGTTATAAGTCTTAGATCCACAATATCTCTAGGGGTGTAGGCCCTTCTACTCCCTAGAGTATGTGGAACCAACAAAGGTAAGTGTAGGAGGTTGTAAGCCCTTTTACTCCTCCTAGCAACCTGGTAAAAATGGCTTATCAACTAGCAAATAAGATTAACCTTGGTGGAGGTTGTATGAACTTATACTCCTCCAAGGGTTTAAGACAAGAATGTCAATGAAACTAGAAGAAAATACCAACAAAGTACATAAATTTCCTTACCAATTCCACAAAATAGCATGAACAAACCCTAGGTTACCAAGAAATATCCATCCAAAGAAATAAATCAAGCCTCCAAGAGGTGTGCACCACCTTATCTCCACAATATACCAAGATAAAACACCAAAATATAGTTGCACAAGAGAGAGATAGTCCAAATTGCCCAAGGAGGGCAAAAATTTCAGCCAAGTAGTCTTTCTCACACGAGAGAGCTATGTTCAAATGAAATGAATTTGATCCTTATATATACAAAAACTCCTAAAAGTGTTTTTCCTCATAGAATTAGGGTAAACCAAAAAATAAGGGGGGGATTCCCCTTTACAATTTAATTTTGAGTTTACACATAAAGAAACCAGAGAAACATGACGTTGTACCCTAAAAGGGTGACATTTTGGCACTTTAAGCAAGTTGTTGACCTTGGAGAAGAAAACATAGAGCCTCTAAAGGCTATATCTCCATGACACAAGGTTTTATCCCCATAACAGTGTGTCAAATCATCACAGAATTTCACCATCATCATCAAAACCCTAGCCCAAGGGTGATGTCAAACCCTCCCAAGGTGACGTTTTGACGTTTTGAGGCCAAATGTTGGGCTAATATGGGCTAGTTATCATGTCCAAGGTGACTTCCCTTGCCTCCAAAGGAAACTTCCAAGCTCTGGTTGCTCCCATGGTGTGGGTCATTACATCCACTGTGTGGGCTTCAATCCCTAATGAAGGCCCAAGTTGGGTGTATTCCTCCAAAGCATCCATCAACAAGGTCCTGCAAAGATAGAAAAGTGCGCCCTCAAAGGATCTCAAGTAAAATGTGTCATGGCAAGTAAAATCACATCTAATACAAGAGCCACCTAAACATGTGCATCAAAACTACCTTTTCAAATTAAATAAGTGCTCAAAGATTCTATGTAATTTGCCAAGTTTAGGTATGGGAGGGTTTACAAGGTGACCTATTGGGTAAGTCATTCCTCAAGTCAAAGAGTGTTTCCCAGGAGGACCGTCTCTAAGTCATGTGGAGAAGATGAAGCAAATGGGAGGTAATACTTTTGGGCATGGGGTTCATGACATACAAGGGTTCATATTGTCTCTTTTATGGGTGCCTTTGTAGACGGTGTGTTTCACCTTCATTTTCAATGCATCCTTTTTCCAAGCCCATTTATTTTCCATTAATTAATTAAGGTCCAGAATGATTGGGTACTCCCAATGGGTAACACAAAGCTTTGGGGGAAGTACCACAATGTCACTTGAGGTGAGAGGTACACAAAGTTCCATAGGGGTCAATCAAAGGTTTTAGTGCACTTGTGTAGATCCCTCAACGAGCAAGACGTCTATATAATGTGAAATTGTTTTCTTGCGGGTATTTGATTTTTTAGGAGAAACATTCCATTGTTCTCAAGACCTTTTTGGGTGAGCATATGGAAGGTTATAGTTTTGGATTTTATCTTTTTTACAGCTACATTCCCTCTGGGCCTTCAACCCCTTCTTCCCATGAAATGAGGTACAATCCCTTCTTGGGTCAGTACACCCAAAAATCCCAAAAGATAAGGAGACAAAAAAAGGGGTTAAGTGTGAAAAATGGTAAGTATGATCGAGAATGGCACGATGAATCATCAAGGAGACCTCCCAGTAGAAAAACCATCCCTAAGTGTGACCACTTACTAGGGTGCAATGTCAACCACCGAGGTGAAACACAGAAAAGAGAATAATTTCCAAGCAGACGTTCTATAATCAAAAGCAGCTTTAAATGCAACATACTCAAATGCCTCAAATATTAAAGTGACACTTACCACAATACCTGACTTGTACCTCATCAAGCAAGACCCATCGTCTTCCAGAAGCAATATGATGTGGTCAATGCCATCGTCATGAGTCCAGGAACTGTGGTGGTGAAGCGGGTCTTTGTTTGTGCATGTGGACGTTGTCGACCATCTGTCTCTTGGTACTCCATGTCTGCAACCTAAGGGCCTCGAGACATCATCTCCTTATTTATCCCTAGAAATTGGGGATAACAAATGTCGCTACATTCAAAATAATATACATGCATATTTTTATTAGACATAGATGGGCCCAACAACATAAGGAAGGAATATTGGGATAAAATCTTAGGACACCTAGTGTTTGGCAAGAAAGATATCATTTGCAAAGGTGGCTTGTGTCTATATATGAAACTTGGGAAATATGGGGTAGAACCTGAAGGAATATCCCTCTAGATTATTATTTCAAAGGTTGTTTTAAAGGAAATCATTTGATGGACATAGAATCATTGGATACAAATCCTACTTGGAGGCACAACAAACCTCGTAGAGAAGTAATCACTAAGAGACTAAATCATTTCATTGTTTTAGATAACCTACTTGCATATTTTGTTCGAATATAAAACATGGGTAAGAAAGGGAGGAGGATGATACTATCTACCCATCTTCCTCCAGATAGAAAATAAGGGATTCAAGACACCCTCCCTTTTAAAATTAATTCCCCTATGGTTGGAGTATGATGAGTCACGTAGTATGGTACTCCAAGAATGGAAAATATTTAACCCACCTAGAGAGGAACCTGCAACAGTCCAATTAAATGAAAACTTAAAATACATAAAGATAAAGAAAAAAAATGGGAACAAAAAAAAATTATGGACTCATAGGCCTAACTGAGGGATACTAAAGCACATATGGTTTTTCTTGTTAAATGTATCAAAGGGATGAATGTATTAGAGGAGGATTTATCAAAAATTAACAAGCTAAAAAGGGAGAATGGTCGAGTTTTAAAGTGGGAGGAAACAAAGTGGAAAGAAAAATGTCGAACAACATGGATAATAGAGTGGGATAATACCACCAAATAAATTCACCAGTTTACATAGGAAAGGAAGGCTTGCAACACAATTGGGTCCATTCACAATAATGGAGGAGAAAAATGCAATGATTTTGAGGTAATTTTAGGGATGGTTATTGCAAATTACAAAGGAGTCTAAAAAGAGCCTAAAAGGGAAAACAAGGAGAAATCCTTTCACTTACATCCTACCATAGCAACATGGTATTAGAGGAGTATAAATTATCTCTTATGGCACTCATGGAGAGTCTGAAAATATTGGAGATTCCTATGTCATAAAAAAAAAAACACCTAACTCTGACAACTGGCAATAGAATTCTTCCTGGCATTCTTTGATTTGATTGGCACTAATCTAGCCATGGTAGTGGAGGAATAAAGACAAGATAACATGATCCTAGGAACTTTCAATAAAAATTTCATCACCAACATCCCAAAGAAGGACCCACCCTCATCCTTCAACAACTATAGACCCATTTCACTCTACAACTACATCCACGAGATAATCTCAAAGACTATAACAAGAAGTCTTAATCCCATTATATCGAAAGGAATATACCTATAGTGGTTTGGTTTCCTAGAGGATAAATCCATAATGGATGTGGTGGGATTGGCACATGAAACCTTACATACAATCAAAACCAAAATGATGTCTTCTTTTGTAGTCAAGATTGACCTATAAAAGGGATTTGATAAAGTCAATTGGTTTTTTTTTATGATGGTGATGTTAGATGTTGGGTTCATGGTAATTTTCATTTGTTGGGTGGAGGAATTATTCTCATTGGTATCCTTTGAAATCCTAGATAATAGATCAACTTCTCTCATTTTCAAGAATTCCCAAAGGCTTCAACGAGGCTACCCCCTATCACCCCTCATATTTATTTTAGTGGTGGAAGGATTTATTCAATCATTTTCATATTTATCTTAGTAAGAGAAGTTAATACCATAGTTTGAGCATTGGATATACTCTTCCATGTCATTGGGATAGAAATCAATGTTCAAACATCCACTATATCCTTCAAGGTATCATATCAACATAAGTATTGGATTAGTGCAATTCACCCTTCCAAGGTAAGACGTTATGACACTTAGGTTTTTAACTACAAGAAAATGATTATAGAATTATGGAATGGGAATGGATAATATGAAGAATCGGAAAGAAAATATTATCATGGTGTAATAAGTGCGTGTTAATTGGAGAAAATATTTTCCTACTTAGAGGAAATACCTATATATTGGATATATATATATATCCATAATACCCCAAGGGATTGTCAATTGGATCTATAAAAGTTGTGTACAATACTTATAGGTAGGCCAAACAAATAAAAAAGGGATGCCATTAGTGAGTTGAACAAAATCATTCAGTCGAAATCATTGGGGGGATTGGTTTAAAGGACCTACATACCTTTTCAAAGGATATAGAAACAAGATGTGTTTCAAGGGATATAGAAATATAATTTTTATCACAAACAGACATGAGGTGAAAATACATTGAGTCATTGTATATAGAAAGTTGGATTTGCAATCCTTGTAAGAGTGGACACTCCATAGAGTGGAGGAAAAGAGTAGAGGTGGCTCCTATTATAGAGAATTACCTACTATGGCTAATTGGAAATGGTAGGAAGGTGAAGTTGTGAATGGACCCATGGGTGGGGAGATAGGATGTCTATAAAATGAATGAGGTACTTCTCATATTTTTCACAATATTAATATGCATTTCCCCAGGTATGTGTATAAAGATGATGGGATTAGATGGACTCATGCTTGGAAATAAATGGATGAACTAGAAGGATTACAAATGGGGAGCCTATGATGCAAGAGCATCAAGTGAAATTCTTGATTCTGACCCTAAGAGGGTCAAACCATTTACTAAAGGGGGTTGGTTCTCTTAATTTTCAATTTCATTTCAATAAGTAGGTCGAGATACTTCTAGAAGTCATCTAGATTAAATTTGATTGTAATTTGTTATAATAGGTGTGTTATGTTCCTGATTTTTGGAACGGGTTGAATAATTTTGGGGATTTGTTGTAATAATTTGGGATTATCCATTTAGAGCTACCCAAGGGTACTAATTTCTATATAATTGAAATATGCAAAGTAGCAAACTTAGAGAAGGTGTGAGATTGAGATTTTGTGTGATTCTGAATGATTGTAAGAAAGGACTCTGAAACAGATTGTGTTCTCGAGTTATGGAATGGATAAATAAAGCACATGGTGATGTCCTGTGAATGGTATTAAACATCTCTCTAAAATTGTAAAGTTATGCTCAGTTTAATTTGGCCTCTAATTTATATTTGGTGAATACAGAGTAGATTTCATGTTACAAGAAAATGAGCTTATAATCGTCGGATCTGGAGTGAAAGCATCAGAATCGTTGGATCTTTTTCTACAGAAAGGTAGTAAGAGATCGAAAATAATCGTCGAGTGTTGATCATATTCATATCAACGATCCTCATTCTTCGTTGATTGAGTGGGGATATCAGGTTTACATCGTCGTTTCATGAATGGAGAGGAGGATCTACGGTGAGGAAACCTTTTCACGTTTGAATTTTTCATAGTGTTAATTGTAAATCCCATTTTTGAATTGATCTAGAGCATTGATCAATAGGGCTACGCGTCATGAACTGGTTCTTTCTCATTCCTTTGAGCATGTGGTAAAATCACTTTTTGAATTCACGAAAGGCACCCACATTTACAACTCTGGGTCATATGAGGTAAAGGGTCAATCGCTTGAGGTATTTTGCGCTTAAGTGTTATCAACACCCTACGCGTAGCCCATGGTCCAACCATTGGTCTTATGATAGAAACAATTTAATCCCTCGGCCTTATTTATAAAAATATCCATGTTCCTTTTCGAGTTAGACCATGGATCTAACCCTCAGTCCTATGGAAAATTGAGATAGAGCACCATTGTGATAATGAACTAGATAACCTATTGTTGCAAGATTGCAAACAACAAAGAAGAGGATTTGAACATTGGTTGAAATCAGGATATCAAGTGGTATCATAGCCTCTTGAGTATTGTCTTCAGTAATCATGTTGACTAGACGAGGTAGGCCACTAATGGGAGCATTTGCAAAGTTGCGGAATGAACTAAGGAGAGTTTAAACGAGGATGGAAGCCATGGAAGAAGCTTAGAGGAGAGAACCTGACACGGGAGATATCAATGATGCTGAAGAAACAAGCTCTAGTTAAGAAGGAGAAGCCCTCGGTGGTGAAATAACTAAAGAACAGTTGTTAAGGATAGTTACAAAGGTAGGATCCAAACCTAAAATGGAAGTTCCAATGTATGAGAGGAACTTAAATGTTGAGGAATTGCTTGATTGCATCAATGCAATGGATAAGTATTTTGATTATGAGGACATAGATGAGTAGAAGAATGCCAAGCATGTTGTAACTAGGCTAAAAGGACATGCAACCTTATGGTGGGATGAGTTACAAGCTGGCTGAATAAGGAAAGGAAAATCCAATATAAAGAGATGGGATAGAATGGTAGCCAAGTTTAAAGCCAAATTCATGCCAAAGGACTATAATCTGAATATGTTCAGAAAATTACATAATTTGAGACAAAAAGGTATGCCAGTGAAGGAGTACATTGAAGAGTTCTACAGACTAAACATCAGAGCAAGTCATGTAGAATATGATGTTGAGAAAGTTGTCAGGTATATCAATGGAATAAGGTATGAAATCCAAGATGAAATTTGTGTACTAACTTCGAGGACTGTAGAATATTCTTATCAAGCAACCCTGAAAGTAGAAGATAAATTGGCCATGAAATAGATTCAAAGAACCAGAGGAAGAATCCCATCCAGAGGAAAAGGATCATCGAGAGGGATATTTCAGAATACGAAAGAAGAAGCAGGAATCTCTAGTTTCCAATCACTAAGAGAAGAAGAATCTAGGGGAAGAATATTCTTCTCAAGAGGCAAAGGCGGTAGAGAAATTGGGTGTTATACACATTGGAAAGGCGAGGGGGCATATGTCTTTGGATTTTCTGAAAAATAAACAAATGAAGGAGCTCACATTCACTCGGGAAATATAGCGAGAACCAGTGATGAAAGAGGAGACTCACAGCGAAAGTTGACACTCATGCTAAAGAGGGGTTTTGAAGTGAAAGAGGAGACTCCTGAGATTGGAGAAGCACTCATGCTAAAGAGGGTTTTAATAAAAGAAAAAAAATAAATCCATGAACCAGCACAGAGGAAGAACTTGTTCAGAACCACATGCAAATCAAGAGGAAAGATATGCAAAGTGGTCATTGACAATGGCAGTATGGATAATTTGGTTTCTACATAAATGGTGGAGAAATTAGGACTACAAAAAGTGCCACACCTTACTCCATACAAGGGGTCTTGGTTGTAGAAAGGACATCAAATTTTGGTAAGTGAACAATGAAAATTAGAAATTCAAATTGGTAGTTATAAAGATGAAATTTTATGTGATGTTATGCCCATGGATGTTTCTCACATTTTGTTTGGGAGACCATGGAAATATGATAGGAAAGCAATGCATGATGGAATAAATAATGCATACACCTTTGAGAAAAATGGGCACAAACATGTGTTGCTACCACTGAAAGATGAAGGAACTAAGAAGGAAGTTGGTCCAAGTGTACTACTCATGAGTGGGAAAGAATTATTGCATGAGATCAAGAAGGAAGAGGAGGTACAGTTTGTTGTTGTTGGTAAGCCAAGAGTAATTCTCACTAGCACCACTATAAATTATTTACCTATTGAATTTCAGGCATTGTTAGATGAATTTGTTGATATAGTAGTTGATGAATTGCCTGATACTTTTCCTCGTATTAGAAGCATTAGTCATCATATTGATCTAATTTCGAGACCTAGTTTTCCAAATAAAGTTGCATACAAGTTGACACCAAGAGAAAATGAAGAAATCAAAAAGAAAGTCCAGGAGTTGTTGGACAAAGTTTTGGTCAAGGAGAGTAGAAGTCCTTGTGCAGTACCTACTGTGTTAAGTCCAAAGAAGGATGGTGGTTGTAGGATGTGTATGGACTCTAGAGAAATCAACAAAATAACAAGCAGGTACATATTTCCCTTGCCTAGAATGGATGATTTGATGGATTGATTAAGTGGAACAAATTATTTTTCCAAGATAGACTTAAAGAGTGGTTACCATCAAATAAGGATGCGAGAGGGAGATGAGTGGAAGACAACCTTCAAGACAAATGAGGGACTATATGAATTTCTTGTCATGTCTTTTGGCTTTACAAATGCTCCCAACACATTCATGAGGTTAATGAATGAGGTGCTCAAGGATTTTATTGGCAAATTTGTAATTGTTTATTTAGATGACATCCTTGTTTACAGCAGAACTAAAGAGGAACATTTGAGATGTTTGAAGTTGGTGTTGAATAGATTGCAATAGGAGAATCATTTAATCAATCTAAAGAAGTGTTCTTCATGAAGACAGAACTCATTTTCTTGGGATTTGTGATTTCTCAAGAGGGATTGAAGATGGATCCAGAGAAGGTAACAACTATAAAAGAATGGCCTTCTCTGAAGTCTATTTTTTAGGTAAGAAGCTTTAATGGATTGGAAATCTTTTACATAAAGTATATCAAAAAAATTAATAGTATTTGTGCTCCTATAGTAGACACTATAAGGAAGGAACATCAGTCTTTTAATTGGACAAGATAAGATGAAAAGGGATTCATATTGTTAAAGGAAAATATTACAAAGCAACCAGTTTTGATTTTACCATATTTTCAAAATCCTTTTCAAGTTAAATGTGATGCAAGTGAGGTAGCAATTGGTGTTGTCCTAAGTCAAGAAGATAAACATGTTGCCTATTTTAGTGAGAATTTGAATGATGCCAAGAAGAAATATTCAACTGATGACAAAGAGTTTTATGCAGTGATACAGGCCCTGAAGAAGTGTAGGCATTACCTTATTCCTAGAGAGTTCATCTTATATCCTGACAACCATTCTTTTCAATTCATAACCAAGTAGGAGAAATTGAATCAAAAAAATGCCAAATGGGTAGAATTAATGCAAAATTTTACTTTTTTTATTAAACATATTAATGGGAATGCTAACAAGGTTGCAGATGCTTTGAGCAAGAGATGTTTAATTTTGCAGGAATTTCAAGTAAGTACACTAGGATTTGAACATATCAAAGAGATGTACAAAGAAGATCCAGACTTTAAAGCAACCTAGAAGCATGTAAAAATCCAGTGATGGGAGATAGGAGTCCTTGGATGGAATACATGATACAAGAGGGTTTGTCATTCAAAGGAAACCAATTGTTCCAAAATGCTCGATGAGGGACAACCTGCTGAAAGAAAAACATAGTGGCGGATTAGCTGGTCACTTTGGCCATGACAAGACATTTTCCCAATTAAATTATTCTTATTTTTGGCTAGGTATGAGGTCTGATGGAAGATAATTGTTGACACATGCATAATTTTTCAATATGCCAAAGGAAAGCAGCAAAATGCAGGTTTGTATCAACCATTTCCTATACTAGACAAAACATGGGATACTATAAGCATGGACTTTGTTTTAGTTTTACCTAGGACATAAAGTGGAAGTGATTCATATTTTGTGGTTGTTGATGGATTTTCTAAGATGGCACACTTTATACCTGGTTACAAAACTAGTGATGCAGCACACATAGAAATTTTTTTCTTCAAAGAGATTGTGACGTTACATGGATTTCCCATAAATATTGTTTCATATAGAGACATTAAGTTCATTGGAAATTTCTAGAGAACCTTGTGGGAAAATATTGGAACAAACTTATCATTTAGTTTAGCTTATCACCCTCAGATCGATGGGAAAAATGAAGTAGTAAATAGAAGTTTGGGTAACTTGTTGAGGATTTTAGTTAATTAACATAAGAGTCAGTGGGATCAAGTTTTACCACAAGATGAATTTGCTTATAATGACTCACCCAATAGGATTACAGTAAAGATTACATTCCAAATAGTATATGGAATGCATCCAAGGGGTGTTTTTGAACTCAAGAATTTGGGAAAAGCATAACTGAGAAGTGAAAATGCAGAATATTTTGTTGCAGACATGTAGAGGTTACATGAACAAGTCAAGGAATAACTACAAGACAACAGTTAGAGGTATAAGAAGAGGGTAGATCAGAAAAGAAGAGAGGTTAACTTTGAAGTTGGAGACCAAGTATTGGCACATCTGAGAAAAGAGAGATTCCCAAGGGGAGAGTATAACAAGTTGAAGTTCAAGAAAATAGGACCGTGTAAGATCCTGAGGAAATTTTCAAGCAATGCTTATGAAATAGACTTACCACCAGATATTGGAATATCTCCAATATTTAATGTTGCATACCTATACCCTTATAGAGAATCTGAAGCAGAGGATGGAGATGATAATGAGGATGTTTAGTGGATAAAGCAGGCACCTACAACCAAGAAGTTGCATATGGAAATAATTCTTGATCGGAAGATTTCCAAGAAGACTAGGAAGAAAGATTACTATGAGTACTTAGTCAAATGGAAATATTTTCATATGGAAGATGCAACCTGGATGAGTGTTGTAGAGATCCAGAAGCATGGTAGAAGGCTTGAAGACCTCATGGATAGGAGTCCATGAAACATTATGCTCCATGGGAGTCTAATGCAGGGGAATCAAGTGAAATTATTGATTCTGACCCTAAGAGGGTCAAACCATTTACTAAAGGGGGTTGGTTCCCTTAATTTTCAATTTCATTACAATAAGTAGGTCGAGAGACTTATAGAAGTCATCTAGATTGAATTTGATTGTAATTGGTTATAATAGGTGTGTTATGTTCTAGATTTTTGGAACATATTGAGTGTTTTTGGGGATTTTTTGTAATAATTCAGGATTATCCAGTTAGAGCTGCCCGAGGGTGATAATTTCTATATAATTGAAATATGTAAGGTAGCAGAGTTAGAGTAGGTGTGAGATTGAGATTAATTGTGTGATTTTGAATGATTGTAAGAAAGGACTCTGAAACAGATTGTGTTCTCGAGTTCTGGAATGAATAAATAAAGCACAGGGTGATGTCATGTGAATGGTGTTAAACATCTCTCTCAAATTGTAAAGTTATGCTTAGTTTAATTTGGCTTCTAATTTATATTTGGTGAATACAATGTATATTTCTTGTTACGGAAAAATTGGCTTGCAACCGTCGGATATGGAGTGAAAGCATCGGAATCGTTGGATCTTTCTCCACATAAAGGTAGTAAGAGATCGAAAATAATCATCAATCATTGATCATATTTAGATCAATGATCCTCATTCTTCGTTGATTGAGTGGGGATATCGGGTTTACATCATCGAATCATGATTGGAGAGGAGGATCTATGGTGAGGAAACATTTTTGTGTTTGAAGTTGCCAAACTGTTAATTGTAAATCCCATTTGCGAATTGATATGGAGCATTGATCAATCAGGTTATGTGTCACGAACTGGCTCATTCGCATTCCTTTGAGCACGTGGTAAAATAAACTTTTTTAATTTGTGAAAGGCACCCATAGTTACAACTCTGGGTCATATGAGGTAAAGGGTTGATTGCTTAAGGGATTTTACGCTTAATTATTATCAACACCCTACGCGTAGCACATGGTCCAACCATTGTTCTTATGACAGAAAGAAGTTAAGCCCTCAACCTTATTTATAAAAATATCCATGTGCCTTTTCGAGTTAGAACATGGACCTAACCCTCAGTCCTATGGAAAATTGAGATAGAACACCATTGCAATAATGGACCAGAGAACCTGTTGTTTCCAGATTGCAAACAACAAAGAATAGGATTTGAACATTGTTCCAAATTAGGCTATCATCCTACAAGACAATGCTCATCAAAATATTAATATAGCTCTATGAGTAGGAGGATGCACTCATGTGGGGACCAAATCGGAAAGGTGGTCTGCAACATTGTTCTTGAAATGGAAATGTTATCTGAACTAGGAATAATAATAAAGGCTCACATAGAATATATCATGGTGATGAAGTGGTGGATATGATTTTAGGTTCACTTCAAGGCTGTGGAAAAAATATTCAGCCCTACCCCATGAGAAAAGAAATAATTCCACTAGTGAGATCTAATATTGGAAGATGTTGAAGGTTTAGAGGAATCGCAAGAATCCATCCCTTCCATTCAATTCAAAATTGGAGGGGAGGATACAATATGGTCTAAAATTAGCACAAAGGAAAATGAAATCAAGGAGACTAACCCATCTTTCAAAGGAAAAGAAACCCCTATTTTATCTTAAGTCTACCTCCTTCATTCTCAAAACAATGAAAAAACTGATGAATTCATGGAAGAGGGAAGCTTAGCTATTATCACCCCTCATGTATAGAATACATTACTAGGAATAAAATCATCTCTTCAACTAGATAGAGAGAAATATGACATGGAAATCCAATCTCTAAAGAAACAAATAATCAAATGATCCCTTAGAGTGAGTGGAGATCCCAAGAGTAAGAAATTACTTCTCTTTACGAATTTGTGTGGGTTGGGGTCTACCCAAGGAATGAGAAAAAATCATAAAGAGAATATGCTTAGGATTTATTATGTAAATAGTCAATTTCATAGAAATTTTCCTAGATGAAAAATTGTTGTTGTCGATGCTTTGGGTTGGTTAGTATGGGATGAAACGACATTTTTTATCATAAAACAATCAGTGACCTTGAACTTTGCCATGTTAATGTCACTACATTCAAAAGAATAGACACGCGTATTTCTATATTAAACATTAATGGGCTCAAAAACATAAGTTAGGAATATTGGGATAAAATCTTGGGACACCTAGTGTTTGGAAAGAAAGATATCATTTGTGGAGGTGGCTTGTGTCTAGATTTGAAACTTGGGAAATATGGGGTATCACCTCAAGGAATGACCCTCTAGATGATTATTTCAAATGTTGTTTTAAAGGAAATAATTTGATGGACATAGAATCATTTGATACAAATACTAATTTGAGGCACAACAAACCTCGTAGAGAAGTAATCACTAAGAGACTAGATCGTGTCATTGTTTTAGGTAACCTACTTGCATATTTTTTTCAAATACTAGACATGGATAGGAGAGGGAGGTTGATGATAATATCTACCCATCTTCCTCCATATAGAAAATGAGGGAGTCAAGACACCCTCCATTTTAAAATTAATTCTTGTATGGTTGGAGTATGACGAGTCATGTAGTATGGTACTCCAAGAATGTAAAATATTTAACCCACCCAAAGAGGAACCTGCAACAGTCTAATTAAATGAAAACTTAAAACACATAAAGATAAAGGGAAAGGAATGGGAACACAAAACAATTATGGAATCATAGGATTAATTGAGGGATACTAAAGCACATATGGATTTTCTCATTAAAGTTAGGAAAGGGATGAATGTATTAGAGGAGGATTTATCAAAAATTGACCGACTAAAAAAGGAGAATGGTTGAATTTTGAAGTGGGAGGAAGCAAAGTAGAAAGAAAAATGTCGAGCGACATGGCTAATAGAGTGGTTTAAGAACACTAAATTATTTCACCAATTTACATAGGTAAGGAAGGATTGCAACAAAATTGAATCCATTCACAATAATGGAGGAGAAAAATGCAGTGGTTTTGAGGTAATTCTAGGGGTGGTTGTTTCTAATTACAAAGGAGTCTAAAAATATCCTAAAAGGGAAAAAAGGGGGAAATCCTTGCACTTTTTTCCTACCATAGAAACATGGTATTAGAGGAGCATAAATTAGATCTTATAGCACTCATGGAGAGTCCAAAAATATTGGAGGTTCCTATGTCATTTATAAAAAAACACCTAACCTTGACAATTGGCCATGGAATTGTTCCTATCATTGTTTGATTTGATTGGCATCAATCTAGACATGGAAGTAGAGGAATCAAGACAAGAGGACATGATC